>OX451735.1:450493140-450718964 GCA_948472305.1 Vicia faba | reverse complement strand
ATTTTTACAGTACTCATTTCACTCAGACATACCAACAGATAAGAGCTTGAGAGCTTTCACATCTTTCTTCAAAGAGACTTTAAGAGTTCTTCATAGATAGTATCTGACTGTATAAGAATTTTTATCTTGAGTCTTGTTCTACATTCACAATGTAAGCACATTCAGTTCTTTATATGTTGTCTTTATCAAAACTTCAAATGCTAATCTTTATTACCCGTAAAGCAAGGTTCCACATTCTTCCCCTTTTTTATGATGGCAGCGCATCTCTCAGGGAAGGTGGTAAGAGAAATAATGTATAATTGGAATGACAAACTCCCCTTTAGTTAGGTATAATATATTACCTCCCCCTGAGATTATACTTATCTCCCTTTGTCAAAATCAAAAAGGCGGATAAAATATGCAAGTATGCAAACATGTTTCATGATAGAAAATTTATTAGCATACATGTAATATATTCTTCATGTAAATCAACCATTTTAATCATGGCAAGAAAACATCTTCATCTTGTTTCTAAGTTAATAACATGGTATAACTCATAGAAAGTATAAAACAAACATATCATAGAGAATACAATTGCATAGAGTAACATCATGAAGCATGCTTTTGACATAAAAGATATCACACTTAGTTGAGAACATATATAACAAGCATTGTGTGAAGGATAACATATTTCCTATATGTGAACCAAAATTTTCCTAAAATATTATTTTTAGATATGGCATAAGATATAAGTATGCATGCAATTAAAATACTAGTGTATGTTAGCTAGAAATTCGATGCTCAAGTAATGGTAAGGGCTCGAAGGAAATTTGAGAAAAGCATTGGGGATACTTAAAGTTTATTTTCGACAGGAATAATGGATGACATTTCGATCGAAGTCTTTGCAAAATGGTTCATATTGATGAAATGGTACAATGTTGGAACCTAGTATTTTTGAAGATGTTTCGAAGCAAAATCGACAAGAGATATTTGAAATGAGAATGATAATTGAATTTTGGCAGGATCTGTTCTTTTGAAAAGAGATGCATGGAAGCATGCGAAGGGTAGAACACATGCAAGCGAGAACGTGTCATTCTTTGAAAAAAGACTGTCTGTTACCGTTAGTGTCGAATTAGTATAAATAGAAGTCTTTAGTGTAGGATTATGTGTGTTCAATATTGTATGAATTACTCATATTTACTCAAAGTATCAAAGTATTGTCGAGAAACGAGTTTCTGAGAAATGTACATATGAAACACCATATTTACTTTAAATGTTAGTTTATTTCCATGAAAATTTGTTTATATTCCTTTAAATTCAATTCGAAACTTCTCTACTTTCCTATCATTTTCATAAATCATTGTATTACTACTTTCAAATTCACCTTTAGTTTAAAAAAATCAATATCCAGAAAACTTAAACAAAAATTATACACTTTCGTCCTAGGATCAATCTAATCGATACTGCAAGTAACCAAATGCATTAGATTTTGAAAGACTAGAGGTTGTTTTCCAAATTTCAAGGTAAACAAATTGGCACACCTGGTGGGACCCAGTGTCTAGTTTGTGTGTTTTTAGGAGTTTTTCAGCGTTTATCATACAAATTTTTCTCTAAACATTGTTTCATGAGATTAAGAAGTGGTAGAATATCTAGAACTATCGAAGCAATACCAAAAAGGAAACATGTTAGAAGAATGGTTAATCCACCAAACAACAATGGAGAATAACCCCCTCCTTCGACAGGGGAAAATATGGCCGCAATATTTTGACCATAAATCAATTCAATCCATACAATACTTTGACTTGACAAAAGCAGTGCCTTAAACCAAAGATCTTCAGTTAATGAGATGCTAACCCTAATTCACTTGTTTCTGGAAGTAACTTAAAAAGAGGGCTTTGTCTTTTGATGAAAACCTTGTATCTTAATGAAAGAAGAAGTTGTTATACTCCAATTCCCCCCCCCCCCCTAAGATCTCTCATCATCTTAAATTTATCAACACATCAAGATCACATATTAGGGTTGGTTTTCCCTTTCTACTTCATCTCATATTTAAGTTTTCTCTTGAGGGATCGCCAAGCATCTTGAATTGTGTATCTTGTACATGTGTCTGTTTCAACTAACATCAAGATATGTATATATGGTTCTTTGAATGTTCATATTGTAGGTGACACAATTGCATTCATCTTACCATCTAACCTAGGGTTTGAGAGGTGGTCCTCAGTCAAATGGTTCTTCAATGTATGAAAAGAGCTCAAACTTCAAGGCTATGTTTATAATGTCAAAGGTTTGTGGCTCAAATAGTTCCCTCACTTTATTTAGGTCAAGATCTCCTTAAAGATGGTGGTGGCATTCATTAAGAAGATTCATAGGTTCATGTGTTTATTTCCATGCCTTCTTCAATAAGTTTCATTGAGGCTTAAGCTTTATCTTTGAGTGTTATTAAAGACAACATCATTTCAAGGCCTCTTATGGTTCATCGTGCTTTATTTCTCCAAGAAAGTTCAATAAGATTCAAGGTTGATTCAACAAGTATGACCAAATTGAGCAAATGCTTGATTCAGTTATCACAAGTGCATAACTCTCTCAATTTTCAAGATTTTGAGTTGGTTATTTTTTCTATGGGTTCTTATTATCATCTAAAACAACATCTCTTCACATGACAAGATCTAATTGTGCAATAAAGATCATCAAAAGTTAAAATGGGTTTCAAGTCATTTTTGGACACTCTCTGAGTTAGGGTTTGTTGACTTCTAAGGATCACATCTTGCTCATTTTTTGAGATTTTTGATTGGCTCAAAATCCATTATTCTCTTTAAAGGGTCCTTAACAAGCTCTCTTCAGGAATCTAAGGCTAATTTTTAATGGAAGGTCACTAATGGTTGAGAAAGATTACAAGTATTCTTGAAAAGCCTTTGAATTTTAGGATTTGACTTCAAATAATCATAACTTTGTAAATTTTTATCTCCTTGAGCCCATTATTTTTCCATAATAATCTTTGGTATGTCTACTACAACGTTGTTTCAATGTGCAAGACTTGAAAAGTTGTTGAAGAATTGAAAAGATTATAGGTCTTTTGTGAATTTTCCCAAATTTGTTCATCATCTTTCAAAGACTATAACTCTTTCAATTTTTATGATTTTTGAGTGATCTCAATTCCAAAATTCAACTCAAGAGATCTACTTCATCTCATCCTCAGATATCAAGACCAAATTTTGAGTGGAAGGTCATGTAATTTTGAAGAACATTATAGGTCATTTTGAGGTCTCATACTTAGAAATATTTCTAAGTACAAAAGTCAGATTTTTTCCATGATTTCAAAGTGATATAAGTTTTTGCTCAGATATCTAAATGATGCCTTTCTTGTCACATTGTAAATTTTGTGATCTTGTCTTTCAAATTCTTCAAGAATCATGTCATAAAGCCTCCTGAGCTGTGTGCACCATAAATTCAAAGTCGGTACCTCAGAACTAAAGTTTCACTTACAGTCAAATTGCAATTTCCATAATGTGGTTTCTAATGATCAATTTTTTGCATGTTTTCCACTTAAATATGATTATCAAAGATGCCTTAAGCCTTTATAGTGTCAAAATTCATCATTTGGATGAGTTTTGATGCACATGTGATCACATTTTCCTTATGACCACAAGTGTTCATGATTTCCACTCAAAAGTGCATCATTCACCCCTCCTCTTGATTCCATTTTACTTCTCCTATAAATAGAGACCATCTCTACATCATTTGGACAAGCTTGAAGAGCCAAACAAACCCTGCCAAACTCACTTGTAAAGCTCCATTTATGCAACTTCAAATTCCTATTTAGAGTACTTACAACTCCAATTTCGTTATTGGTTCTTCTTCCTTGAACTTCACTAAAGCTAACAGAATAAGAATTAAGTCTTGAGGTTCTCCAAATCATGCAAGCCAAATCAAGTTTCAGAGTAATTTCTTCATTGATGCTTACTGATGGTTTAATTTTGATTAATTGATGCATTTGATGCATCTGTTTGTGAATTCAAATTCTTCAAAAAAACCTCTAGTTTTTTCCAAATCGACTAAGTTGTGTTTAATATAAAATTTTCGCGAGGGTACCATTGAAATCTTTTTGAAGAGACGAAGCAAATGATACTAGTATGAGCTCCTGATTTTACAGCTTGTGAGACTTGCAATTTGCACGTGGCTGGAGGTTAAAGATGATCAGCGTGTCATCTCTCAACCAATGACATGGTGCCACACATATTTTTAAATCTGTTTTTTAATTAATGATCTTGTGGTTTATTCACTAATGTCCATATCATGCACAACACATCAGATCCCTTGGATTTGAATACTAACGCGTTTTGACATTGATCCAATGATCTACATCTTTTTGACTTTATTTGTATTTTCTAATGTTATATTTTAATTGTTTTAAACTTAAAAAATTCATTAAAAAATCATTAAACTTCTAAAAATATGAAAAAATTCTCAAAAATACTTTTAATTTTTCTCTTTCTGATTTTTATTTTTCATAATTCTATTTTGTGATTGGATATTTTTTTTTATGATTTTTCACTTTATTTGAGTTGTTTTAATTGTTTAAAAATATTGTTCTTGATTTTTTAAATTCTAAAAAATTATAGAAGGATCTAATGACCCCTTAATAAATATTGGGGACTTATTTTATTTTTATTTCTGATTTTATTATTTTTCACAAATTTTAGTTTATTTTGCTTATTTCTTTAAATTTTAAAAATAGTTACTGACTCATGTTTGACCTATGATATTCTTTAGGATTTTTATTTGGTGTTTGAACATATTTTGTGTATTTTACCAATCATTTCCCATTTAGTAATCGTTTAAATATTATTTTATTAAATATATTTTATTATTTTTTGTTTGGTCCTGATTTGAGTATTATTTTGGGACAAGTTCCCCAACCTCATTACATCTTGGGTGTTGATAAGTTGAAAAACCAAATCCACCAAAATGGATGAATGGCGTTGATGATATTTGAAACCCTAATTTCATTTGATACATCCCCCCCGTCTTCATCTTATCTTATTCTTGTTTTTACTTGTACTATATGTTATTGGAAAATCATCTACATATTATTTCTCTAACATGTTGGTACATAGATTGCTATTGACCGGCCTTAAAATAGGTGTGACTTATACATAAGTCCACTTAAGATTTCTTAACATAGCGCTAAATTTGTCCCAATTTGAAAAATGATCATTCGTGGCCCAAATCTATGTTTGCGAGCCCAAGTATGTTTAATTTGAAACCTTTGATCCAATAACTTTGAAGTTCATTGTTAGGAGGCTTTGATCTTATCAATCCTCTAATGAGTTTCACGAACTTTGGTCTAAGTGAATCATTTGAACATCGTTGATCATATGTGGTTGCCTTGAGTACTTAAAATGAATGATATACTTGACCAAAAAGCAAATAAGACTTATTATTGAGAAGCTTTGATTTTATCAATCTTTTAATGAGTTCTCAAATTCAAGCTTCAAGATGGTCATTCAACTAACTTCTAACTTATAAATCACTAACAATTGACTTTACTATATGTTTTTACTTTATGCCTTTTATATTACGTCTTTATTTTTATGTACCATTTACTTTAACATTTACATCTCATGCTATTTTTTTATCTTTGCTCATTTGAGCATTTATCTTTATTCCATTTTATCTTTGCTCACTTGAGCATTTATTTTTATGTCATTTCATCTTTTCTCATTTGAGCATTTATTTTCTTTTTGAAGACACTTAATAATCAACTTGAACATTAAAAGTCTTAAGGTTACTTGGACTATTTGGTTACTATCATTGTCATTATGGAGTTGTAGATCTCTTTGACTTAGGATTAGAAAATTTGATACTTTGGGACCTTGTGACTCTGTTGTTATTTTGATTGAAGTTCTTGGGGTTTACCCTAAAACATTGGATTGATTTTCTTTGTGTGCAGGTTATTCTGATTATATGCTTTTTTTGTGATTGAGAATTCCTTTGTATACAACCGTTACTCTTCCCAATTTTTGTGAAGACTTAATTCATCTGATGCTTGGTATTTCTCAGAGGTTTAGTATTCTTGCTTGCTTGGTTTCAATCCAAAGGATGTGAATTCTACATTGACTTCATATGTCAAGTGTTGGCTTCTTGTTGATTAGATCTTTCTTTTCCTTTGTTTTTACCTTATGCTTTAGGATAGTCCCTTCATTTCCTCTTATCTTCTTTAATTTCAAAATCTTCTCCCTCCTTTTCAAAACTCTTATTGTTTTCTAACTTGAATCGCTTTCATAATAAACTTGGACTTATGTCCATGCATTTTCAAAATCTTTTCTTAATCAAACTTTAATCAATTTAATCATACTTTAACATTTTTTTTGAGAAGACTAAAAGTAAATTAACCTCATTCAAACCATTTTTCCACTTTGACTTTTTACTTTAAAATTTTTTTCTCAAAATATTAGATTCTTATTGATTCTTGTAATTATGCGAGCTACTATATTTTAAGATATATAGTGAAGTGAGATATTTTCCACTTGGATGTTGAGTGAGGCTTTATTGATTTTAAAGTCTAAGCTATATCCTCCACTTTGAGATGATGAAAATTCTCCTTTCTCATAATTACGGGTAGTAAGTATGTCTTCCACTCGGATATGACAATGATGTAGCGTCTCTTAAAATTAACCAACACACATGTGTTTTCAATTTTTTGAGGTGAACTGCGAGTACCCCGATCCCCTATTGCACGAAAGGTGGTATGTATGCATTAAAGGTTCGCAACTACGACGGGTGCAAAAATTATAAAAAAATACTTCTTTCCTCATCTCCACCATCTATTTTTGTATACACCTTTTATAGCCAAAATACACAAATTTTCAAAGAGGTTCCTGCGAAGTATCGTAGATGTTTAGGGTGCTAATACCTTCCCTTTTCATAACCAACTTCCGTACCTAGATTCTCTCCCCTCTCTTTTTGGGTTTACTCGCTCTTTTCCCATTTCCTTTGGAAACAATAAAGCGCGGTGGCGATTTTTATTTGATCTATGCGAGTTAAGTCAACCCAATAGCTTAGTCACAAAATTTCTACCGCTTCAGAAAAAAATGGCGACTTCATTGGGGATAACATTCTATAAGTGGGTTGAGACTATCTTTGTTTATTTATGTATGCAATTTTATTTGTTGTATATTATGTGTTGTATATATGTATGTCTAGATTTTTCTGGTTTTCAGGGTGCTTGGTGATCTCTTATAAGTCTTCTACCCGGACTTGGGAAAACATAAGATATAAAGGATGGTATAGTCATGTTAAATTTGAGGCAGGAATACCAAAAAAGGAGACATGAGATCCCCCACTCAGTGGAGGCCCCTTTGACTGTAGTATTTGTTTACCGAGCAATCGGGAAGAGGTATTGCTTTCAACCTGGGAGCCTGCTGAAGCTGAGGACTGTCGAATCCTTAACCCATCTTGGCCTTTTTGGTTTAATGCAGAGACTATGATAGAGCAATCCAGAAATGGTTGTCATGCGATGCTACACTCAGACGAGTTTTTCCTAAGAATATTACTAATTACCAAGTTAATCGGGACGTTGGTAATATCCGAAGGAAGGATGTAGACTCTGGGAACCTTTTAGAACCTTGTTTGGAAGGTAATAAACTATTACTCCATACCTTGTGGATAATACCTTTGACTTCATGCTCGTAACCTCAAACTTATGAACCCCATGTTTGTGATCTTATGTGTGATTGTTGCATCATGCATTCATGCACCCATGAGCATTCTTTAAAATGGTTTTTTTAAGGAACTTAAGGTTGACTTGTGCAAATATTTCATGTACTTTTTGACCATGGATTTTGGAAAGAGAAAGACTCAGAAGTACAGTTTCAAGGATCCTAAGATAGAGGAATTGATGAGTTTGATTCCTGAGATTGAGAGTTCTATAAATTTTCGGAAGAAGTATGGAGCCATTGTGCCTCTTATAAAGCTCGAGATGAAGGATGGTATTCTTTCTACATTGGTCCAGTTCTATGATACATTACGCCATTGTTTTACTTTTCCTGATTATCATTTGATGCCAACGTTGGAGGAGTTTCCTTACTTACTTGGTTTACCTATTACTGATTATGTTTCGTTCAACACTTACAAGGAGAGTCTAAGTCCTATGAAGGAGTCTGAGATTGAGGCTAACATGACTACCAAATGAGGAATCATAGGTTTACCTACTTAGTTTCTATTGGAGAAAACTCGTTACTTTGCCAAAATGAATAGTACAGTTGCTTTTGAGGCTATCTTTGCTTTGCTTGCTTACGGGTTGTTCTTGTTTCCTAACATCGACAAGTTTGTGGATGTTAATTACATTAGGGTTTTTGTGATTGAGAATCCAGTCCCTACATTGCTAGAAGATACTTATTATTCCATCCATCTTTGAAATTTATATCAGGGAAAGTTGGTCATTTGTTGCACAATATTATTATATCAGTGGTTTATTTCTCACTTACTTCGGTCAGTTGCTTTTTGGGATATCAAGAAGGAACCACGTTGGGCCCCGAAGATTATGGCTCTCACTCATTCTGACATTGATTGGTATCATTAGGCTTATTATGATGTGGATATTATTGATAGTTGTGGTAGTTTTTGCAATGTGCCTCTTCTTGGTACAAAAGGGAGGAATTAACTACAATCCTGTTCTTGCGCGTTGTCAACTTGGATATTCAATGAGAGATAAGCCAAACAACATTAATCTGAGTGGTTTCTTTCTCAAAGAATATGAATATCATAAGGAATCTAAGGAAGTGAATGAAAAGGATTGGCGCCATATTCATAGAAAGGGTAGAAGAGATTTGGGATCAAGAAATTTTGTTTCCTTATAGCCTCATCTCCATTGGGTACAAGCAAGGGAAATTCAGTTGAAGGTGCCTTATTGTCGTGAAGAACCTATATCTGATATGTTTACAAGGACTACTCCTCCTCTCTTAGATGATGTAGAAGAACATCAGCTTACTTTGGTTAGGATGCAACAAGAAAAGGAAGCATGTAAGGACAAGTACCAAACTTTGGGGGTGTCATACTCAACAAAATTGAAAGAGAAAGATGACTTGATCGAGATTCTTGAGAGTCATTTATTGGAGATGATGGAGAAGCAATAGGATTCATTTTCCTCTAGAGTTCATCCTGGTCCATGTCACCCAATTTATGATTCTGGTGGATGGAAGGAAGTCACTGACTAGTATGCAAAAGAGAATAAGCAGTTGAAGATTCAGATTGCAAGACTCGGGGGAAAGTGTCAGTGTGTGGAGAGGTCTTCATCAGCTTTGTCTCCTTAGGATTTTGAGATTCTATCTTTAATCTCTTGTACTTAGGATTGTTGAAACTTGTACTAAAAAAGTTGTAATCCGTTCAAAAATTATTATTAAAATGAGAATTTTCAGTATTTTCAAATGTGTTAGTACTTTAATATTTACAATTGTTTATGATTCTACGAGTTCCTTGAATAAACACAATAAATCATATGCATTTCATATCATGCATCATTTTGCACATATTTTTTGCATTCTTGTTCATTCCCAAGTATTTTACTTGTTTCTCTTCTTCAACAGTTAGTAAGTTGTCTCATTGCTACAATACTCGGGCTAATTCTAGAAAAAAGATGAGAAACCTTGAACAAGAGAATCGTGAGCTGCACGAAGAAGTTATTGCTTTGAGAACCAATATGGATAATCTAGCTGCTATGGTAGAATCGTTGGTGGCTGCTCAAAATCATCCACCACCTCCTCCTTCGCCTCCTCATGTTACTCAACCACAACAGACAACCATTATTTCTAAGTTTCTGTCAATTCCCATCTCTGTTTCTCCAGTTATTGCTTTTCAGTACCATATGCCTCGCGGTTACCCGCGGGGAATGCTTGAGAATTTTATGCTAGAAGGTTACAATCATGTTGCCCAAGTTTCTCCATTTTCTCAAACTGCTGTTGTTACTGCACCTCCTGTGGTGCATGTTACTTCTGTTTCTAATAATGAGATTCATCATGTTACACCTCCTACACTGAATGTTATGCCTATTATTAATGATGAAGTTTATCATCCTGCTCCTCCACCAAGTAAATGTTTGGGCTTTTATGATTGAATGGATGACTTTCAAGGTCAATTCAATGAAATGCAAAAAGAAGTTAAGGCACTTCGAGGGAAAGAGTTATTTAGACAGGATGTCAGTGACCTCTGCTTAGTTCCTAATGTGAAAGTGCCAACAAAGTTTAAGGTGTCAGAATTTGAGAAGTACAAGGGAAACTCTTGTCCCCGTGACCACCTGGTGATGTATAATAGAATAATGTCCATTCATACTGATGAACAACGCTTTCTTATTCATTTCTTCCAAGATAGTTTAACTGGTGCTTCTTTGAAATGGTATATAGGGTTGGACAGTAGATAACATTCGCACATTCAATGATTTGGGTGAAGCTTTCGTGAAACAGTATAAGTACAACATGTTTATGTCCCCTGATCGTGATTAGTTGAGGGCGATGGCTCAAAAGGATAAGGAGTCATTCAAAGAGTATGAACAGTGTTGGCGCTAAGTTGCTGCCCAAGTGGTACCCCCAACAGGAGAGCAAGCAATGACTAAGGTCTTCCTAAAAACCTTGGATCATTTTATTATGAAAAGATGGTTGCAAGTGTACCAAGTGATTTCATTGAGATGGTAAGTATGGGTGTCCGTCTAGAGGAAGCTGTCAGGGAAGGACAAACAAAAGATGAAGGTTCTAGTAGAAAAAGGAAATCATCATATGGGTTTTCTAAAAAGAAAGAAAGTGAAACATATGATGTTGCTGAAGAAAGAAGGGTTAGACCTCCGAGAAGACATCATCAGCATCAACAACAGGTTGCTTCTGTAACTTCGGTGGTTAATGTGGCTCCGACAACCGTTTCCTATAAAAGAGCACCACAATAAAGTAACCAAGGACAAGGTCATAAGATAGAAGTTTTTGATCACATTCTGATCTATTATGAAGAATTATTTCCAGCTTTGGTTCAAAAGAAATTGGTGCAGACTAGCCCCCCCCCCCCATGTTATACCTTCAACTTTACCATGGTATTATAAGGTGGATCAGACTTGTGCGTTTCATCAAGGAGCCCCTGGGAAAAATATTGTAAACTATTATCCATTGAAGTCTGAAGTGTAGAAGATGGTAAGATATGGTCTTCTGTCTTTTAAAGATGTTTCTCTCAATGTGAAAGGTAATCCACTATCCAAACATGGAGGTGGAAGTGCTGTAAATATGGTTGCTGGTTGTCTTGGGGACTTCAGAATTTTTGATATAAATCTGGTAAGAGGTGATTTAGTGAAGATGTATGCTGATCTCTGTGAGTTCAACTATATTACACATGACCATGCCTCTTGTAGTGTTTGCAGTACGAATGTTCATTAGTGTGATAAGATGAGAAGATAATAGTGTCGTTTCCTTCACAGTGAAACCCTATCACTCATTTTTTCTCTTTTTCTTCGCCATTAGCCATGAATCTTGTGCTTCATATGTTAAGGTATTCTTCTTCTTCCATCTTCTTGTTAGATAGTTCCCCATTATCTCGTTTGTCGTATGTTGTTTTTGTTGATTGTTCTCATTTTTTAAGATTTGTCTTCACTACCTTAACAAAGACCATACTTTGGCTATGGTACATACTGTTTGTGTAGCTATAGAAAAAAGTACAAGCAGCATGAAGCTATGATGGAAACTTCATCCACCTTGTACTTTTTCTTCATAGCTTCACAAACAAGATGTTTTTCACAATTAGTTTCAATAAAAGGTGCGTCCTAGAAATTTATAATATATCTTTTTCATTGCTCACTGTTGTACCCCAAAATTTGCCCTCTCATTTCTCAAAGGATCACCCTGAACCCTCAGGTTTATTCCCATCCAATTTCAAGCCTTGAATTACAAATTTTCCAAGAAAGTCACCCACAAGGGCAAAATGGTCATTTGTGCACTGAAAAGTCAAACTTTGACTTTTAGATCAAAATCAAGTTTCAAGAATCATATTTCATCAAGACATGTTAAAATATGAAGTTTGTTCCATTAAGAAGATCAAAAGTCAAATTTGCTTGGGAAAAGTCAAAATTCCAAATACTTAGAAAATTTTCTAAGTGTTTAGGAAATATGAAGAGCTCAAAACTTCTGATCAAATTATCACCATGATGCAAGTTTATTCTGGAATAACTTCTAACACCAGAGTTTTAGATCTCAAAAATACCTAAAACATTGCAGAGCGAAACTTCTTCTAGAAATGCTGGGATTTCAACTTATGACTCCTCAAAGACATGTCCATGAAACTGAAGCACTCAGCAAATTCTGGAAAATTCCAAGACAAAGTTTGGTTACAACTGCTGGGCCAGTTTTCATAAAGATTCAGTCAGAGTTTGCAAGAGCAGTTCAAAGAAGGGTTACAAAGCGTGTTGCAAGCTTCCTAGAAAGTCTGGGAGCTCCTTCAGAACATGCTGGGGTAAGGAGATACAAAGATCAGAAGTTGGATGTTTATTCTAAATTATGCTGAACTTGAACCTCTGATATAGAATTAAGCAATGATGCAAAATCTTACATTGCAGGATTTCTGGTTTGATAAATCTCATCATCATTTAATGCTCATAACCACTTTTGAGTCATTATCCAAAAGATTTCCCCACGTGAGGAGTAGGAGTATCTCTATTGTCTTAGAAAAGAAAACTTTTGTACAAAAGTGTGCTGGGCCCATACGTTGCTTTTGCTTTTAAAGTTACCTTTCCTTATTTCATGCTTACAAATCCAGCTTAGGCACGGCTAAAAGCTGCTAACCATCATACTTGCTTCAAGAACAAGGCAACACCCTAGCATATGAAGGCCATATTTCAATGCTTCGGTCAAAACATCACACAAAATCCCAAAACCTCGTTTATACAACCTACTGCACTGCTACATCACAGTCCTATAACCAACAGCTAATTCAGTTCATGCCTTCATCCCATAATTGCACCAAACTAGCATACTAAAACTGTGATAAAAAAGCAATGGAACAGGATGCCAAAAGGTGTTCAAATCCCATATGTTCCCCCTCTCCCCCCCCCCCCCCCAAAATTTTTTTTACAACAACTTCACCTATAAATAAGTTGCTCCATCACACTTTCAAGGGTCTGGCTTTTGGAGAGAGAGAATTGTCAAAAGAGAGAAAAGAAAGCTGTGAAACCTTCATAAAAAATCAAGAATTCCCAAACAAAAAACCCAAACCTTTGTTCTTCCCTTTGAGTCAAAGAACTTGGTATTTTCTCTCCCGTTACTCTTGCTGACTCCAGAATATCTGAAGGCAGCAGTTCAAGTTCCAAACACACACTTTAGGATTCAAGGTAAGTCTTTCTAACTTTGCATCTTTTCATTCAGAACATCATTAAATATGTAAATATCATAGTATTAATATTGTCCATATCATTGCATAAATAGAAAACACTGTGGATCAGAACTTCTTGATTAAGGATAGACTTAGGATTAGGATTAGAACTTCTATAAAATATTGTGCTCTTATCCCTCTGATTTGTTGTTTGATTAAGAACTGCATAAATTACTGATGTGTTGATTAATATAAGAAAAAATTTGAAACATAACATAGAACTTCTGGTTTTCACATACTGATAACACACAAAACTTTTATGATTCGCTCACTGTTTTAAAACTTAGAACTTCTGATTTTCACATGCTGATAACACACAGAAATTTTATGATTTGCTCACTGTTTTAACACTTAGAACTTCTGATTTTCACTCGCTGATAACACGCTGAACTGCTGATTGTTCATTCACTGTCTTAGCACAATACATAACTTCTGAGTTCTTCCTACTGTTTTAGCGTAACATGGAACTTCTGACTTTTTGGCTCACTGTCTGAATACCACCCAGAACCTCTGTGTTTTCCCTCTAACGTTTTTGCAGGACCTCGGAGTATGCCAATCCAGAACTTCTGATGCCCACTGACGTTTCTTTCTGAGTCACAGCGCTCCAGGCATCAGAATTTCTGATCCCTTTTGTTTTGCTGGCAGCAGCGCGCTGATTCTGTATCTCATTTATTTTCCTTTTGTCACTTTCAATATTAATACTCTTTTCATCAATATAAAAAAGGGGGCATAAACATATTTTCTTTTTACTAATTAATTTATTTCTCTTTCTTAATTCATTAAGACACAAAAATATTTTCCTAAACAAAGTCCTTTTTCTTTCTTGCATTATCATTTCAATATGGTTATAATAAATAATTATGATTTATTTTCTTGCAACCCCCCATTTGTAAATTTGTACACCCCATCCCTTTAATGATTGTAATAGCGTAGAATCTTTACTTTCCACACTTTTATTGCTTTCATATATTGTTAGTAACTAGAGTGTGTATGGCAAGATATGAAATCGACAAATAGATCACCCTAATCAAGACAAAAATGCATGCAATCAAATACACTTGCACACTAGCACCCTTAGGATAATCCCGCTTTGTGGCCTGTCTGTAAAATAGTCATGTCCCTCGAACATGGACGTTTTAGCAAAAGACCCTTGATAAAAGATCGTAGTCCCTCGATGACCCTCGATGTTGCCTTCGGTAAACGATCTAGTCTCTAAAACAACATTGCTAAAGCGTCCCATAGGTTTCCTTCTATGACTATACAAACGTCCCACACTCGTCCCTTCACATCCAACGATTGGACTTCTTACCAAATCAATGGTAAGATAGAAACATCTAAAGGAGGAGGAAAAAAACATCTAAGACCTTTTAAGTAGGTAAATTTTCTCCTAGTTGCTCGCTTGCTCACAACAAAACATTTTATACGTCAACATTTTGAAACATTTTCGAAGACAAAACTTTGTACGCGTTCTTATAGAGACGAGAACCGTTACAAAGACACCTTTTCAAAATCACTTTCAAAAACACACTTCACAAACACATCTTTGAACTATTTTTCAAACAAACACTTTGTACGCGTTCTTATAGAGGCGAAAACCATTACAAAGACGTTTTCAAAATACTTTCAAAACCCACACCACAAGCACATTCAAACAAAAGCAAGTGATCTAACGAGTAACTAAGAGCCCATGGAAAACCATGGATGAAAGGGGTGCTAATACCTTCCCTTTTTATAATCTACCCCTCGAACTCAAGAAAACATCTCTAAAGGTCTTTCCTGTGCTTTTTACCTTTCCTTTTTGGATAAAAGAAAAGTCGGTGGCGACTCTTGCTAAACCACAACATTTGCGAATACAAAACGCAAAACAAAAGTCAGTTCTCCTACCGTAGCACACTCACAAATTTATAATATTTGGTTTTGTTGTATGATGTTATTTGAATTTATTATATTCTATGTAGATTGTTTGTTTCACTAACCCTCACTTAAAATACATTCATTTAAATTGACCATAGATACTTATAATCTACAAATTCAGTTGTATTTGAAAACTAACTTATATAAATCATTGTTTCCGAATTGCACGCGTCTCATCGTTCATTTCATGTTCTTTTACATATAGATTATGGTATAATGATCTGACTCCTTAGATGCATCGTTGTCTTCGATTATAGTTAAATTTCATTAACTATAATTTATTGGATAATCTGCCTCATCATCAGCACTAATGATCGTAAAAATTACAATTATAAAAATTACGATGATAAGTGATGATGATGAGGCAGATTATCCAATATCTTAATATTATAGAAATTTAACTATAATCGAAGATAGTAATGTATCGAAGGAGTTAGACCAATAAACCATAATATACTAGTGGGATACTAGTGCATTCGCATGAGTACTGGTGTTTACGTTGTAATGTCACTATTTTTAATGATTAATGAAAAAAAAGTTAATTGAATGTATAGTTAATGAAAAAATATTTTGATCAATAACTTTAAATTTCCGTTATATTCAATATTTTGATCTTTAACTCCATGTTTATGTTAATATTCAATATTATGATCAATATCTTCATATTCCTGCTAATATTCAATATCTCGATAAGTAACTTCACATTATCTAATTTTACATTTTTGTTATTATTAAAAAAAATTATAATCACAAGTTAATATTCCAATATTTGAAAAAAATAATTTATCTTCAATTGGGTTCAGATACTTACAAATATTGAAAATTGTGTTTGTTTGTCTTTATTTATTCATAATAACTAAGAAAAACATATACAATTAGGTTCAGACACTTACAAATATCGTTAGACAATATAATTATATTTGTCTTTAAAAATACTTTATATTACTATATATCTAATAATTCAGGTTGATTATATATATATATATATATATATATATATATATATATATATATATATATATATATATATATATATATATATATATATATATATATATATATATGGTTCTGGACTGGGCCCGACAGGCCCAATAGCATTGATAAGGCCCAATCCAAGCGGACTTGCTGAGGGCCACGCCGACCAAAGGGTCACAGTCGTGCCCGACGTGCTCCCTGAGGTTACTTGCTCGACATCCAACTGTACAGCTCGACATTCTGCTGTCTAGCTCGACATCACCTCGAGCACCCCGACTAGGGCAGACTCAGTCCACTGCACTCCCAACGAGACCCCAAAAAGACCGCGTCTCTGTCCGCCCGCACTTCACGCAGAACATCCAGGGAGGGGACCACGTGCGGGTCCCCACTACGCACGTAGAACCTGTCAGTTCCTCCATTGGGCCAAACCTGCCCGGCCCAATGAAGGAACCTTGGCCCAGCGCTGGGGGCTATAAATACCCTCTGTTTCCAGAGGGTCAGGTATTCATCATTCTACCCATACTTACTATTTCCTGCTCGTGCTCTTACTTACTTCAGTATCGGAGTGTCTTGCAGGTACCCCCCCCCCCCCACCTCGTTCAAAACTTTCAGCTCGGAGCCAGCCGTGACGGTCCAAGTCTGATCAGGTTAGATCAGTGGCGCCGTCTGTGGGAGACTAGCTTCCCTGTCTTAACAAACAACTCAAAAGACCAAAGCTCATATTCAACTACCTGTCATGGCTGATCCAGCTCGCGATGAGCAGAACGTCCGTGTCGCCGACACTAATAACGGCACGTCGGACAAGAACGGACATCTCGACAACGCCGGCAATCCCGACCATAACACCATTCCTACAACAACCGTCCCCGGAACTTCCTCATACAGGGACGGGGCTACTGCATCATCCTCCTCGCTCCCACCACCACTCGAGGACGACCCGGCGGCCCTCGCCCATTACAGAGCCGCCCAGTTTCAGGAAGTCCCCGTCCCCTCCGGGGCGGATGCCACCACACAAGCACTGTTCGCAGCAATTAATCAAACGAACTATCTCATCTTCGCCCAAGGAGAGAGATTAAAGGCGCTTGAAGACGAGCGAAGACCCTCGAGGAGGCATCGGAGACCACATACTCCCCCTCCTCGAGTGACTGAAGCCCGACACCCTTCTCCCCCGCGGAGACACTACAGGGAGACCTCTCGAAGCCCATCTCCCCGGCCAAAGCAGAGGCGACCCTATTTGGAGAGAGAGCCAGTCATCCCTGCCGGAGAACCCAGTCGCGACCCGGTAAGGCACGACAAGAGACACGCCGGAGAAGGGCGTGTAACATTCAACCAACGAGCATCACGCTCGAGGGAGAGTCAGCACGACCACCGTGCCAGACAATACTACAGGTCCCCATCTTTGTCTTCGGAGAGGAGCGACGAGGACGACCCCCGCAGTCCCCTGTCGCAGGCCATCATGGATGCACCCATCCCCCCGGGCATGGAGAAGCCCCCACATCTGAAGGAGTACGATGAAGTCGCGGACCCGATCGACCACATTGACGGGTTCGAGGCTATGCTACATTATCATAATGTCGGGGGGCCCATCAAGTGCCGTCTTTTCCCAACGACTCTCAGGAAGGCGGCCATGGACTGGTACAAAGGGCTCGCCCCGGGCTCAATCACCTCGTGGCGGAACCTGAAGAACCAGTTCATCAGTTCCTTCACCGCTTCTCGACGCCATCCAAAGACCGAGGCGGCGCTCGAGGCCATCATCCAAAGACAGGATGAGACCTTAAGGGAGTTCATCAACCGCTTCAACCGAGAAGCGATACAGGTCCCCTGCACGGACCACATGAAAAGATATCTGCTTGAGAGGGGGCTCCTCCCCGGAACAGAGTTCAGAAAAGCCATGGGAATCGAGCCGCCCAGGTCTTTCGACGCCCTCTTCGAAAAAGCTCGGGCATACATGGATTACGAGGAAAGGGAAGCGGCCAACAGGGCCCGAGATTCCAGGACTCGGGGTCCCAACAACAGCAGCTTGCGCCAAGAGGCTCCTCCTCGACGAACCGGGGAGAAAAGGAAAGAAGACAGACCCCGGGAAGTCCGGGAATAGAGGGGCCCCTCAGGCCGTTTCACCGAGTACACTCCGCTCACAGCTTCCCGCGAGCGTATCCTGGCGGAGTGTGCCAGTACAGACTTCAAGGACGGCGGCGTCAAGCGTCCCCGACCTACTCCCGCCAAGCCTGGGGCGGACAAAAATAAATACTGTCAATACCATCGGAGTCATGGCCATCTGACAGAGGATTGCGTCCACCTCAAGGACGCCATTGAAACCCTCATCAAGGGAGGGAGGCTCGCGCAGTATCGGCGAAACGATGCTCCTCGTCGTGACGCCCATGAAGCCAAGGAGCCAGAAGAAGACGCCCGACCATCAGACGAGTCGGTGCCTATCCAAACCGCCTTCTCGGTGACCAGGCCCGAGGACTTCGACATTCCCGAGCACCTGCAGGAACCGCTGACAATGCACAGCAGATGGGAATACTTTCCCTCCGCCATGGTCATTAATGGGGGCGGGTTCAACGACCTCACCATCAATTCAGCTAAGAGGAAGTTGGACGAGCTGGTCGACGCGGCTCCCCCGCAAACAGTAACGTTCGAAAGGGTGAAGGGCAGGTTAGAGCCCATCACCTTCTACCTAGAAGAGCTCCCCGGCGGAGCCCCGAACGCAGTCATCCCCTTACTGATAAGGGCAAGAATGGCCAATTTTGACGTGCATCGCATCCTGGTCGACGAAGGGAGTTCCGTCGACGTGATGTACAACCAACTGTTCCGAACCCTACAGCTGGACGACTCACATCTCTCTCCGTATGTGGGGTCGGATCTACAAGGCTTCAACGGCTCGACTTCCAAACCTTGGGGTTATATCGAGCTCCTGGTTACGTTCGGCGAAGGAACGGCTACGAGACAAGTTAAAGTCCGTTTCCTCGTCATTGACTGCCCGTCTCTGTACAATTGCATCTTGGGGAGACAGACACTGGCAGAACTAACAGCGGTGCCCTCGACCGTCCACCTGAAGATGAAGTTCTACACCAGGAGGGCACGGGTAGCCACCATCCAAGGAGACCTAGCCGCTGCCCGCAGGTGCTTCAACGCCGCTTCTAAGGGACGGGATACCGTCGACATAGGGACCAGACCCGCCAAAAGGACAAAACAGGAGCCCGACAGGAAAGCATCCCCCGAGGAAGAAGTCCAGAAAGCTCCACCAAAGGTCGATTCCATAGCTCTGGACACCCGCTTCGATCAGGACGAGCCATCCAGCAGCGAGCAAATCCCACTCCGACCAATACCGGACGGGGATTTTGAACTCGTTCCCCTCGGCACAGACCCGACCAAGGGAGTGAAGATTGGCAAAGACCTCCCCGACTTGGCCAGGAAGCAAATCAAGGCCTGTCTGCACGATAATGCTGATCTGTTCGCCTGGAGCGCTGCGAAGATGCCCGGACTCGACCCTGAGGTCGCCTGTGACCACCAACGTCAAGTCCCGGGCAGACACCGACCATGCAGCTCATCTCAAGACAGTCTTTGCCCAAGCAAGACAGTGTAAAATGAGGTTCAACCCCGAGAAATGTACGTTCGGGGTTAAGGCAGGAAAATTCCTTGGATTCTATCTGACAGAACGGGGAATCGAAGCCAACCCCGACAAATGTCGGGCGTTCTCCGACCTCCCAACACCGACGTCGAAGAAGTCGATACAAATCATGAACGACATGCTCACGTCGCTGTCCCGCTTCGTCGCGAAATCCGCTCAGCACGCCCTCCCCTTCTTCAAACTCCTTCGAAAGGAAGCAACCTTCGAATGGAATGAGGAATGCGAGCAGACACTACGCCCCCTAAAGCAAAGTCTGTCTCAGCCGCCCGTGCTATCTCGACCAGACGACGGGGAACCGCTGTACTTGTACTTGGCCGTTTCGAATGAAGCCATCATCGCAGCTCTTGTCCGCGAGACCCCCGACGGGCAGAAACCCGTCTACTTCACGAGCAAGGCCTTACAGGGGCCCGAAAGCAGATACCAGCAGATAGAAAAGGTGGCTCTGGCCCTCGTCAACGCGGCGAGGAGGCTCAGACACTACTTTCTGGCCCACACGATCATCGTGCGAACCGACCAACCAGTGAGACAATTCCTGGGTCGGCCCGATATGGCGGGCAGAATGCTAAAATGGTCCTTGGAACTCTCCGAATTCGACATTCAGTACGAAAGCAGGAAAGCCCTGAAAGCACAGGCCTTGGCCGACTTTGTCGCGGAAATGACCACTCACGACCCTTCCCCGGGGAAAGAACACAAGTGGACCATCTTCGTCGATGGAGCATCCAGCTCGTCCAGAAGCGGCGCAGGAATCCTCCTGGAAAACGAAGAAGGCATAGTAATCGAGAACTCCTTAGCTCTCTCCTTCCCGACGTCAAACAACCAGGCAGAATACGAAGCCCTGCTCGCAGGACTGAGACTGGCCGAGGACCTGGGAGCCTGCGAGGTACAGATCTACACCGACTCCCAGCTCGTCGCCTCTCAAGTACATGGGAGCTACCAGGCCAAAAACGACAACCTCATCGAGTATTTGAACTTAGTCAAAAAATACATGACAAAGTTCGTACGAGCAGAAATTTCACATGTTCCCCGCGAGCAAAACACGAGGGCGGACATATTGTTCAAACTCGCGAGCACACGAAAGAAGGGCGGGAACAAATCCGTCATCCAGGAATCTCTAGCGCATCCAAGTATCGAACGATCCTCGACTATAGTCGAGATCCATGCCATCGGGGATGCGACGTCCTGGATGACCCCGATTTACAATTTCCTGACAAAAGGCGAACTCCCATCGAACCAGGCCGAAGCTACCGTCACAAAGCGACGAGCATGTTCCTACGTGGTTCTCGAGCAGAAACTGTACCGCAGAGGATTCTCCATCCCCCTCCTGAAATGCATCGACGAGTCCGCAGTCCCCGAAGTACTGCGGGAGATACACGAAGGGATCAACGCCCAGCACATGGGCGGAAAATCCTTAGCAAGGAAAGCCCTTCGAGCGGGATACTACTGGCCGACGATGCAGCAGGATGCCAAGGAACACGTCAAGAAATGTGATAAGTGCCAGAAACACGGGGACATGCACCTCGCTCCTCTGCACGAGCTGAGCATACTGTCGTCCCCGTGGCCATTCGCCTGGTGGGGTATGGACATCCTCGGGCCCTTCGTGCAAGGAACCTACCAGAACAAATTCCTCATCGTCGCCGTGGATTACTTCACGAAATGGATCGAGGCCGAGGCTCTCGCGAAGATCACCTCACATAACATCCTCCGTTTCTACAAAAGAAACATCCTCGCCAGATTCGGAATTCCGAGGGCGCTGGTGACCGACAACGGCACCCAATTCACCGACCACGGATTCCAAGATTTCGTCACCAAACTCGGGACAAAATAACACTTCACTTCTGTCGAGCACCCTCAAACCAACGGGCGGGCCGAGGCCGCGAACAGGGTCATCCTCCGGGGACTCAAACATCGACTCGGCGAAGCCAAGAGGGGATGGGTCGAGGAGCTCCACAGCGTCTTGTGGGCATACCGAACCACGCCCCACTCAACGACGGGTGAGACCCCATTTCGATTGACATATGGCACCGAGGCCGTTATCCCAGTTGAAATCATGGAACCTTCCAGACGAACAGAGAACCCCCTCGATGAAGAAATGAACGACGAGGCACTAAGGGACGAACTCGACCTAGTCGAGGAAATCCGGTCTGGTGCAGCCCTGCGCGAAGCCGCCCTAAAACAACAAGTGGATCTACACCACAACGACAAGGTCATCAAGCGCGAGTTCGAAATCGACAGCCTGGTATTACATAGGAACCAGAAGGATTCCTGCGAAGGGAAGCTGGCCGCGAACTAGGGAGGACCTTATCGCGTCCACGGCACCACTGGGACCGGGGCGTACTATCTCGAGCAATTAGACGGAGAGCCATTACCATGACCCTGGAACGCTGCTAAGCTAAAGCAGTACTACAGTTAAAAACTACCAACACCTAGGACCCTCGACCAACGACACCCGCGCTCGGTCGACGAGGAAAAACGTCCGACTCCGTATAGAGGCTGAGGGTACAAGCCCGACATATGGCTAAATCGCACAACATCGCTCAACAAACAAGACCAATCGATAGTGCCCGACGTGGACAACTACACCGAGCCCCACCGTCGTAGTACCTGTAAGGCAGAACACCCAGCTCGCGATGGGCAGTTCACACCAAGGGCAAATAGTCCCTACCGGGCTTCGCGCCCGACTGAGCAACTTCGCTCCATATGCCCGACAAGTCGTCAAGAATGACGGGCCATCTAAAAGGGTCAAAGGGAAGTCTCTCCCCTCGAGTGCAACACTTAGGTGACTCTGGCCAGCGAAAGAAGGCCGGGCACGTATACAAATGAAAGGCGGGCAAACTCGCCAGCTAAGTCACAGCCACTTACGGGCACTCCTCGGGCCCATAACTTAGGCTAATTTTTATGCAAAAATATAAAAATCAAGCACGGGCAAACAATCAAATTTGAAACAGCATTCATTCAAAAAAACGCCTGAAGGCAACAAAGCAAATAAGTATAAACCGACCAAGAAGGCCGGCGATGTTCGTGAAGTACAACCAACGGGCACGCAGGCCCAAAAAATACAAACAAATATCAAAGGCACGCAGGCCCGCTATCCTACAATCAAGCTTCCCAAGAACCATCATTGTCGACAACAGGAGAGTCGAGCGGGGGCACGATCGCGCCATCCACGATATGATGAGTGTAGCCCGTCCCCTCAGTGACCAAACCAGGATTTAGCAAGGAAAGCTGGCCGACTGTAGAGTCGAACCCCTCCTCCATAGCACTGACGCAATCTGCTTCGAGTAGCCAGATATGGGCGACCAGCTCCGATCGACTCTTCAAAGCAGCTATATCCTCTGGTTCGTCCTCGGCAGGAAGCATGGCGACTTTGAGGTCCTCGATCTGTTGGGTTAGGCGCCCGATGTCGGCCTCCAGGCGATCCCTGTCCGCGCGGAGAAGCTCTCCCTCCTCGGCTAGCTTCCCCGAATTTTCTTTCTCCAGGATCAACATCTCTCTCTCAGCAGCCAGCAGCGATGCCTGCTCGCGGAACATCTCCTCGGAGCGTTCCAGGGCAGTCCTTAACTTCCGCGAACTCGAGGTGAGAGCCGCTTTCTCCTGCTCCAGTTCTTCAATACGGACAGGATCCCCCCCCCTCCTCGGACAGCACCATGGCCATTTCGGCCATTTTCACCAGCCCGGCCATGTTGGCGGCCATGTGCCTCCTCCGATCCTCCTTACTCATCCTCTTGATAGTCTCAGCCTCATCGGCAACCACAGACAGAGGGAATCTCTCGAAGAAACCCTCCTCTTTGAAGCAAGGGGGCAATCCGAAGGACCTTACGGCGCTGGTGTCCTCGCCAACCGCCGGCCCGCTTTCCACCTGGTTCCTCTTCCTTTGTATTAGGTCGGCATGTAGCTCGACCTCTTGAACCTCTGGGATTTCGTCCGACGCGGCCCCCGAGCTGGGCGATGAATCCACCCTCACCACATGAGGAGCGCCCGGGCTATGCGGCGGGCCCATCCTCGTTGCTTGGGGAGCCTTCACAACCCTCATACCCCGCTTCTAGTCGCAAGACAGCTACAAGAGTCTTTCCCGTCGTCCGGCCATCGAACCTGCACAAAATAAAAGACGGGTTAGTGTCGAGCAAATACGCAAACTGTGATCGGTGGATCTGGAACTGACTGTTTAACGCTGGTTCGCGAAATGTCGCGGAAGCAAGAGTCGCCACCGTCTTTTATTTTCTCCAACATGGAAAGGACAAAAGCACAGAAAAATTCCTTATAGAGATTGCTCTCGGTTCGGGAGGTAGGTTATAGAAAGGGAAGGTATTAGCACCCTTTCTATCCATGGTTATCCATGGGCTCTTAGATACTTGCTCAATGTGTTTTCAAAATTGTTTGTTTGCTTTTCAATGTGGGTTTAAAAAAGTTTCTTTGAAAAATTTCAGTTCGACTCGTACGTCAGAGTGTTTGAAAAGTTTGTTTTGAAAGCTTTTGAAAATGTGTTGGTGTGAAAAGATTTTGATTTTGTTTGAAATTAGAGCAAGTACCCTTGAGAACCTACCTACCCTAAGGAATTCGTCTGTGTAAATGTCCTTTAAAGTAGTGCCATCCCACCATTGAGAGGTAGGTAGCACCACCGTTGGAGGTGTTCGGGTCAATTCGAGTTTTAGGGACGTGGTGATCACCAGAGCAATGGGAAGACACCTTAGAAGCTACCCTCATGCCAGGTTCCCGGATCATGAGGACTTACTAAGACGTCCTCTACTCGACGATCACCTTTCGAAAGGCAACAGTGAGGCGTACCCTAGGGGTGGTGTGTGCGATTCGTGTGTCGTTTTCAGATATTTGTCTTGTCATGTTTATTTGTGTTCTACGCTTGATTTTAATTAAGACATTCATTCTTGCATGCTTTTTAACAGTTATAAAGTTTGCGGGAAAATAAATCTACAACTATTACAAATAGCGCGGGTCCACATCGCCAAAATTAAACCGGACCCGATTTGACGGAAAATAAAGCGAATAAAAGTGCGAGAAATAAAATCGTTACAACGCTTTGGGAGAATTACATAATTATAATAAGCGACATAAAATAAATGTGCGAAATTAACAATTAAAAATATGGGCGTTGGACCCTTTTGCAAAAAATTAAAGTTAATGAATTAATTAAAATTAAATGAAAATGTTTTTTGGTATTTTATGTTTTTTAAGATTTAAAAGAAAAAAGAATTGATTGAAATTAAAATAAAATGTCAAACCCTAATTCTAATGTTTTTTAAGTTTATTGTAAAAATATTAAGTTTTAACCTAATTTAAATCTAAGTTAATTTACATGCAAAATTTAATTTATGAAAATAAATAAAATAAATATTATTATTGTAAAAAGGAAATTAAAAGGAATGAAATTAACAATTAAACCTAAATTCTATATTTTTGGATTTTTAGTTATTAAAAGAATTAAAGTTAAAACCTATTTTACTAAATTTATTTACATGTTAATTATTTACAAGAAAATAAATAAAATAAATATTTTATTATGTTTTTATCTTTTTTCTGATTTTTTTTGTGATGTTTTTATATTTTATAGCAATAATTAATTAAATTAAACAATCAAGAAAATAAAATAATAAAATAAATAAAACATAAGAAAAATAAAAAGAATGGCAAACCAGGGGGGGTAGCCCCAATATGGAGGTTTTGATGGTAAGGCCTGGCCCATTAAGATTCAGATTCGTTGACTTTTCCAAGCATTATGTGGCATGTTGACTGGGGTGTAGGGTGCTCTTTGATTCTTGGCCATTGATCTGGATTGGATGGACGCGTGTATGGATGGATGATGAAGGTGTACGCTGTGCCTTGGCATTGGAAACGCATACGAATCCCTGTGGAAAAATAAGGTGAAGAATACACAGACCTGGGGTTCGAACCCAGGTCTTGGAGGTTGAAGCAACGAGATTCTGCCAGCTGAGCCACTGAACATATTTGTTATAAAATAAGCAAATAAATAATATAAAAACAACAACGCGTTAGCGAACTGAAGCGCGCGAAATTCAAAACCAGCGTATCACTTGTTGACACGATATCATCGTCCCCACTATCCTGAAACTTCAAACGCATAGGCAACGGTTTTCTGGGCGTGGCTTAAAGCTGGTTTCAAAAAAATAGCGATTAGGTCCCTAACACTCATAAATTGAGCGCGAGGATTCCATTGCTTTCGTCTCAATGCACCGGTTTGAATGATGGTGGTTAGGGATCCCAATTTTTCCTCTCTTAGGAATCCCTAATTCGAGCTTCTGAAAACCCTAAAAAAGAAACATGGCAAAATCGCATCTAGTACAGAAAAAGGCAATTGAACATATTGGTTAGCTTCAAGAGATCATAGTGAACATGAATCAATAAAAAAAACGCTGTAAAAATGCTTAAATCATGATGCACGATTTTGAATTTTTCTTTATACAGTTCATGTCCAATATACCAATTCCTGGCGTTTGAGTGGATGTTAGGGATTGGCACACGTTCAGAGATTGTCAAGGAAGCTATTGAACCAAGTTTGGAGCCTTGAATCGACCTCTAGAATGCTTTTCAGTTTTGAACTTTTTGATGAAAATTCCAAGTTTGCAATAGTATTTTCAGCGCAGCTTTTCTTCTCTAAAGATTAGGTTTAGGTTTAGGCATATGTAGTGAAGCTTTTTGGTTGAGAAAATTGCATAAAATCTCTTGCCATAATGATTTTTGATAATTGATTTTCCAAGATCTTTTTGAATCTTTTTCACATGGTTTTTGTGCAAATTATGATCAATTCTAACCAAAACTTGCCTAATTAGGATTTGCACGTGATATTGAGTCTAAAACATGCATGAAAAGATTTTTTTGGTTCATTTAGATATTTTCCACATATTTAATTGATTTAATTGAATTAATATGAATAAAAATTCAAATAAATAAATAAAAAATGAGAAAATACTCCCCTTTGGGCCAAGTGGTCGTGCATAGGTTTGGAATGATGAATCATGGAAGAAAAGTAGGCCCATTGGCAATTTTAGACCATTTGAATCAAAGTTGACTTTTCAAAATTCCCAAAAATTTCCCAACTTCCACAAGGCATAACTTGCTCAATTTTCAAGCTTTTCACATGTTCTTGGACATTTTGGAAAGGTCTTTGAGTCCTCTAACCAATGCCTTTGGTCCCATGTCATTTTGATTTACCAATCTCAAGTTATGGCCTTTGACTTAAAGTCCCTTTTTGTTGACTTTTGAAAATGACCTATAATGTTGAAATTGATAACTTTTTGTGAGAGCATTTCTTGGACTTGAAGTATGAAGATGAGTTGTAGGAAATGTCTTTCTCTTCAAAATGAGCTTTGGATGGAATTTTTCTGATAATCCATGTGAAAGTTATGCTTTGGTCAATTTCAGTTGACTTTTTCAACTGTCTAAATATAGTAACTTTTGCATCTTGATGATTTTCTGAGCCAAATTTTGAAAATCATGATCAAGCATTGATCAAATGATGTTTGTGGCTTCAAAATGATATGTTGACCAAAAATTTGAACTTTTGACTGTCAAATGACCATTTTGCCCCTACAGTTGACTGTAGTGCAATCTAGGGTTTTGACTGTGCAATTTTGAGCTGAATGCCTTGAAACTTGATATGAGGATACTTGACCATCTTTGTAAGCATATGAGACTTGATTGGGCCTTTGAAAACTTCCTTTTCTTGATCAGAACACAAACCCTAGTTTTGACTGTATAGGAGACAGTTGCACTGCACAGCCCTTGGGGAATTTTGTGACTGGGCTTGAGCAAATTCTTGAAGAATATGGGAGGGCAAATTTTGGGGTACAACAGTTGCCCCTGTTCAATCTTCTTAGACCTGAGGATGCAGATTGGCTGACGTGCCTTTCGTAATCCGAGGGTAGAAGATGATTGGACACTAGAGTGCCCAGAAATTTGCGCTCACATAGTAGCAGTGATGGGGGAATGGGCTTATAGATGCCATATGGGGATTGCTGGATAGGATGATGGGCTTATAGATGCCATCTGGATGTTGATCGCGTAGGAGATTCCTTCGCGAGAACCTGCATACCTGCAAAACAGAAAATGAGTACTTGACACGTTGCAGGAGTTGATTTTAGATGCTTGGTATAGATGTGTCCTGACTGGTTACAGGAGCTGAGTCTGGAGTTTCAAACGCTGATGAATGAACCAGAGATGGTTACTGCCTTAGCATGAATGGTAAGAGAACCTTGGGTGATTTTAACTTCAACAACGCTCGTTGAGAAAAATCTTGGCGAGAATTACCATCTTTGCAATATCGGGAAGAAAACCATAAGCTATTATAATTTGAAAGGGAATTGCCTCACTCGCCGTCGGAGAGGGAATCATAGGAAAAGGAATTGTCACCTCACACACCGCCGGAGAGGGAAACATAAGAGACTATCACCTCACACTCATCGTCGGAGAGGGAACCATCTGAAAAGGACTTACCACCTCACACACCGTCGGAGAGGGAACCATGGGAGACTATCACCTCACACTCATCGTCGGAGAGGGAAACATCTGAAGAAGGAATTACCACCTCACGCACTTGCCGGAGAGGGGACCATAAGAGATTATCACCTCACACTCATCGTCGGAGAGGGAAACATCTTGAAAAAGGAATTACCACCTCACGCACTTGCCGGAGAGGGGACCATAAGAGATTATCACCTCACACTCATCGTCGGAGAG
Source organism: Vicia faba (assembly GCA_948472305.1). NCBI lineage: Eukaryota > Viridiplantae > Streptophyta > Magnoliopsida > Fabales > Fabaceae > Vicia > Vicia faba. The sequence goes on along the minus strand of OX451735.1, from coordinate 450,690,367 downwards.
GGAAACATCTTGAAAAAGGAATTACCACCTCACGCACTTGTCGGAGAGGGGACCATAAGAGATTATCACCTCACACTCATCGTCAGAGAGGGAATCATCTGAAAAGGACTTACTACCTCACTCACCGTCGGAGAGGGAAACATCTGGAATAACTTCTACCGAGTATTTATCAGAAAAATATGTTGGGAGTCGATTTAGCTGGACTAGAGAAGGCCTTGAGATATGATTGAGAATTTAACTGCATCTTTCCTGAAAGGTAAAGGTCAGTCGTATGCAATGCATGATATAGATCAAGCAATGATGTTCTCAACATAAGTGAGATTTGTATGATACGATGCGTTATGCATGCTATAATGATATGTGTGATGTTTATGTATGTTTTCGTCTAGGAAAGTAAATCCTTGACGGGTGCCGGGAAGTCATATCCCGGGCTAATGTTGGAGAATAAGCTTTTGCTTCCGCTGGGGTTGATAGTTGCAAGTATACCGGTAGGAGAAGATGACTCCGTTGCGGAATAAACTTGGCAAATGGAAGATTCTGCGGGGAGAAAAGATACCCTAACGACCATGCTGGGAAGCAATACTCTGTGGGGGATAGAGATGCTTTGCTGAATGTTGATAGTTTGCTGAGGATACCCTTGTTGTGCTGGAAGTGTTGATAGACTTCGCTGGGGGTAGGAAAGAACTACGTTGACGACGCTCCTTCCGTGGCTTTTGGCTGAGGATAACCCAGTTATATCCTGTTAAGGAAATAACTCTTTAAATAAAGCCGGATGACACGTTCGTGCTCTGCGAGGGGATAAGCTTCCAGAATACACTGGGGATAAGCTTACTGCTTGGGAATATGAACTCCAACTTTGCTGGTGAAGCTGGATTGGACTCTTCTGGGGGAGTCTGATATACTGGGGAAGTGATCCCCTTGACTGTTGGTATACCACCGGGGAACAATCTTTAGGCCAAGACTGCCGGGGATGCTTGTATTGAATATATGTATTGCTGCTGGGGAAGTATTGAGATCTACGGGAGGATACTCAATTTCCTTGATATTTGATAATTTTGCTTGGAGAGAGTGCACCGTCTTGCTTACTCTCTGGGGATTTAAGATGTACCGGCCATGTTCTTTAGCTGAACCTACCTTGGTACCTTGGAGGATAGAACAATTAGACTGCTCAGACAATTCTTTTATTGCCCCTGTTTCTAGTGTCACCTGCAATTAATTCCTTTGTTTCGTATGCAAATATTTATGAGTTAGCAAATTATTGTCAATGCATATATCACAAATTGAACCTTGGACGTTCTTCGCAAAACAAAATAGAAAAAGAAAAACACTTGGCACGTTTAACTGAAGATGTATTTTTATTGATTTTGAATGGCCTGAAAATAGGCGTTTTGTGTACAAGAGGCTGACGTCCTAGTAAGAGGAACGTCGCCGATCCAAAGAGTTTATACAAGTTTTGTACAAAAGAAAATAAAACAGCTGTGTGAAATATGAATGATCCACTGAGTTTCAACTCCGCTATTGCCTTTATAACTCTGAGCGTCTCATCACTTGATGACCTGGGTTGAAAGTGAAGCTGACTGATCGATGCCGTCTGAACTTGATGTAGATACCGGATTCTGGATGCAAAGTGATCCAATGAGACATAGTATTACGCTTTTATCCCTAATTTTTGCCTGGACCGCCCTTTCGGGTTTTCAGTCCACCGGGATACCCATTTTTGCCCAAGCCGCCTTTTCAGGTTTTCGACTTGCCGGGTGTACAGATTTTTTCATTTTCATCCCTTCATTTTGCCCGAACCCTTTTGGTTCGACGGGAAGCCCTAATTTTTGCCTAGGCGTGTCAGCCTAGCGGGTCTTTTTTCATGCATAGTATTTTTTAACTATGTCTGCATTGGCGGGGTGAGGAAGGTCGTCACCATCCATGTTGGTTAAGATCATTGCTCCTCCTGAGAACACATGCTTAACCACAAATGGCCCTTCGTATGTGGGGGTCCATTTGCCCCTTGGATCACTCTGAGGAAGGATGATTCGCTTGATTACCAGATCCCCAACTTGATATTCCTGTGGTCTGACCTTTTTGTTAAATGCCCTGATCATTCGTTTCTGATACGTCTGACCATGACAGATAGCAGCAAGTCTCTTTTCGTCAATGAGGTTGAGTTGGTCAAGTCGTGTCTGGATCCAATCATCTTCATTCAGATTTGCATCCTTCATTATCCGTAGAGAGGGAATTTGTACTTCGATCGGCAAGACTGCCTCCATGCCATAAACCAGAGAGAAAGGAGTTGCCCCGGTTGAAGTCCTGGCTGAGGTACGGTACCCATGCAGAGCGAACGGTAACATCTCGTGCCAATCTTTATAAGTTACTGTCATTTTCTGCACGATCTTCTTGATGTTCTTGTTAGCTGCTTCTACAGCCCCATTCATCTTTGGTCTGTAAGGAGAAGAATTGTGGTGCTGTATCTTGAACTGTTCGCAGAGCTCAGCAATCATCTTGTTGTTCAGATTGGTACCGTTGTCTGTAATAATTCGCTCAGGGACGCCGTACCGACAGATCAGGTTGTGCCGAATGAACCGTGCCACAATAGTCTTGGTTACTGTAGCATAGGATGCTGCCTCAACCCACTTCGTAAAATAGTCAATCGCCACTAGGATGAAGCGATGTCCATTAGATGCCGTAGGTTTTATCTCACCGATCATGTCTATGCCCCACATTGCAAACGGCCAGGGCGCAGTCAGAACATTCAGGGGAACCGGAGGAACATGCACCTTGTCTGCATAAATCTGGCACTTGTGGCATGTCCTGGAGTGTTGGTAGCAGTCAGCTTCCATCGTGGACCAGTAATATCCTGCCCGTAGGATTTTCTTAGCCATAGTATGTCCACTGGAATGTGTACCAAAGGTCCCTTCATGTAGCTCTTCCATGATTCTTTCCGCTTCAATCTTATCCACACAACGCAGTAAGGTTGAATCATGGTTTCGCTTGTACAAGATGCCGTTGCTAAGGAAGAACTTGGCTGCAAACCTCCTCAGGAATTTCTTATCGTTGACAGAGGCACCTTCAGGGTATTCCTGAGCTTCCAGATATCTCTTCACTTCGTGGTACCAAGGCTTCTCAGTTACCAATTCAGTTTCGAGATCACAACAGTATGCCGGTTCGTCCAGTTTCCAGATGATGATCCGGGGAGCTTCATTATCCCATTTGACCTTGAACATTGAAGACATTGTAGCTAGCGCGTCCGCTAACTGATTCTCTTCTCTTGGAAAGTGCTCAAAGGTTATCTCCGTGAAGTGGGGGATCAGGGTCAACACACATTCTCTGTAAGGAATCAGGTTTGGATGTTTCATATCCCACTCTCCCTTGATCTGATTGATCACAAGAGCGGAATCTCCGAAGACACTCAGAAATTTGATCCTTAGGTCGATCGCAGCTTGAAGACCCATGATACACGCCTCATACTCTGCCATGTTGTTGGTACAGTTGAAACACAGCCGGGCAGTGAGTGGAGTATGAGTACCTTGAGGGGATATGATTATGGCGCCGATACCATTTCCCAAAGCATTGGAGGCTCCGTCAAAGTGCATAGACCATCGGGATCCTGGTTCAGGTCCTTCATCCGGTCCAGGTACTTCACAATCAGTCACAATCATGATGCTTTCATCCGGAAACTCGAAGTTCATTGATTGGTAGTCATCTACAGCTTGATGAGCTAAGTGGTCTGCCAATACACTTCCCTTGATGGCTTTCTGGGTTGTGTACTGAATGTCGTATTCCGTCAAGATCATTTGCCATCTTGCAATTCTTCCAGACAGAGCAGGCTTTTCGAATATGTATTTTATCGGATCCATCTTTGAGATCAACAAGGTAGTGTGAGTCAGCATATACTGTCTCAGCCGGCGAGCAGCCCATACCAAAGCGCAGCAAGTTTTCTCAAGCAGTGAGTATCGGGTCTCACAGTCGGTAAACTTTTTGCTAAGGTAATAAATGGCGTGCTCTTTTCGGCCAGACTCGTCATGCTGCCCCAGCACACACCCCATTGAATTGTCTAGCACTGTCAGGTATAGGATCAGAGGTCTCCCTTCAACCGGTGGCATTAGGATAGGTGGTTCTTGGAGATACTCTTTAATTCTGTCGAAGGCAGCCTGACATTCATCGTTCCAACGTACTACCTGATCTTTCTTCAGCAGCTTGAAGATTGGCTCACAGGTAGCAGTCAGATGAGAGATGAATCGAGCGATGTAATTCAGACATCCTAAAAAGCCTCTGACTTCCTTCTCTGTCCTGGGAACTGGCATCTCTTGAATAGCTTTGACCTTAGCAGGGTCCACTTGAATTCCCTTGTCACTGAACACAAAGCCTAGCAGCTTCCCAGATCTTACCCCGAAGGTGCACTTGTTCGGGTTCAATCTCAGCTTGTACAGTTTCAAACGGTCAAACAACTTCTGCAGATGATCTAGGTGCTCTTCCTCAGTCTGGGACCTAGCGATCATGTCGTCCACATACACTTCGATCTCGTGATGGATCATATCATGAAACAAGGCAACCATGGCACGTTGGTAGGTTGCCCCAGCGTTCTTTAATCCAAAAGGCATGACCTTGTAACAGAAGGTGCCCCACTGAGTAACAAATGTAGTCTTTTCCATGTCTTCAGGTGCCATCTTGATCTGATTGTAACCTGAAAAGCCATCCATGAAAGAGAACACTTTGTGCTGAGCTGTATTATCAACAAGGACATCAATGTGAGGCAAGGGGAAGTCATCCTTGGGGTTGGTCCTGTTCAGATCCCTGTAATCGACACACATTCTGACCTTTCCTTCCTTTTTAGGTACCGGCACCACATTAGCAACCCACTGAGGGTAAGAAGTCACTGCAAGAAACCCGGCATCGAACTGTTTCATGACCTCGGCTTTAATCTTCTCAGACATCTCTGGACGCATCCGACGGACCTTTTGCTTAACTGGAGGGCAGTCTTCCTTAGTCGGCAAGTGATGGACCACAATGTCGGTATCCAACCCTGGCATGTCTTCGTAGGACCAGGCAAAGATCTCCATATAATCATGCAGCATCTTGGTTAACCGTTGCTTCACGCTGAGCTCTAGGTTGGCACCAATCTTTACCTCTTTCCTGTCTGCCTCGGTACCCAAGTTTATGGTTTCCACTGGCTCTTCATGGGGTTGAATTGCCCTCTCTTCCTGAAGCAACAGTCTAGCAAGCTCGCCAGGCACTTCGCAATCATCTTCACCTTCGTCTTCGGCTAAGTTGATCGGATTTTCGAAGTCATAATTGGCAGTAGCAGAGTTGTTATCAGTAAGATCCAGAGTGGATTGGAACCTGTATGAGTGAGTGTGTGTGTAAATACAGCTGTTTTGAGAATTATGTAAAGGAAAAGAAAGACAGAAAAGGAACACAATATTTGCCATGCGAAAACGTCCAAGATTTTCATTCATGATGTATAAAATGACAGTTTGTATGCCCTCACAAATAGAACCACGGTGCCTCGGGTAAGACACCGGGCCATAGAGTTTATCATTGTTTATTACAAAAAATAACGAAACAAAGAAACTTATTACTGCGTCACAAAGGTAACAGGAGTATGATCCTTTGCACTCCAATTGTTCAATCCTTCTTCGGCCGTCGGATAGATCCAGCTGTTGAATTCATCTTCGTCCACTTCATGATCTTCCCCAACAGCATTCACTTCTGAACTTTTAATAAATACCGGAGGTCTTCCGATCTTTGCTTTCCTCATAACTCTCTGACCTTCCGAGGTAAAACCCAGCCCAAGTTTATCAGTCTTCTGAGTGAAGTCTGGCAGTCTGCCCCAGTCGGCACATTCACCCTTCTGCACCACAGCCCTGGCATCCTTCAGGGAAGCCATCTTCAAAGGACCACTTGCTTCTGTTGTTTCTGCTGCAATTGGAAACACCTCCTCGAAATGCTGAAAGGGGGTTTCAATAAACTCCCCATCCATCTCAATGTACCTGAAGGAGTTCAGGTGGCTCACCATATATTCTTCCTCTCCTTGCACGGTGACAATCTTCCCTCTGACGGGGTACTTCAGCTTCTGATGCAAGGTAGAGGTCACTGCCCCAGCCTTATGTATCCAGGGTCGACCCAACAGACAAGAGTAAGATGGACGGATATCCATCACATAAAAAGTGGAGTCGAACACCTGAGAGCCCACCTGAATCGGAATGTCAACCTCCCCATGGACCATCCTCTTTGACCCATCAAAGGCCCTGACGATGATGTTGCTGGGTTTCAATTCCAGGCCTTCACAATCTAGACGATCCAGAGCCTTCTTGGGTAGCACATTCAAAGATGACCCAGTATCAACCAACACATGTGCCAAGGTGGTGCCCCTGCATTCAATTGAGACATGCAGAGCATCATTATGATCTCTCCCCTTTGCGGTCAAATCAGCATCTGAGAAACCCAAGCCATTGTCTGCCGTTAGACTTGCCACGCAATCAGTGAACTGGACTGCAGAGGTTTCATGTGGCACATGGGCCGTCTTGAGGAATGAGATTAGGGCCTTAGCATGGGCCTCGGAGCACAGCAATAAAGAGAGCATGGAGATTTTGGAGGGCGTATGCCCCAGCTGTTCCACAACATTAAAATCGCTCTTCTTTATGATCTTCAGAATCTCCTCCATTTCTTGTGGGGAGGCCTCAACAGCTATGGGTATGGGTGCCTCCATCTGGGCAGGCTCAGCTTCAATTCCCTTGCCCCGATCATTGGATGGCTTGGCAGCAGGAGAAACAATCGGATCAGCAGCAGGAACAACAACTTGGTCAGCCACAGGAATAGGTGTACTTGTAGGAACTATCAGGAGCGGTCTTCGGGCAGCAGGCGGTGCAATATCAGGCGAGAAGAGCCTGCCACTGCGGGTAACTTTGGCTGGGCCAGTGATGTCACAGATGCTGGCGCCAGCGTTGAGCTCTTGTTTGATCCCGTTTATATATACATCTGCCCCATAGTGCCAAGGGACATCTTTATCGGATACATAGGGCAGGGGCCCAGGAACAGTGATAATAACAGGTGCAACGGTCAGAATTTGAACGGGCTTCTTCTGGAGAGCCGGGATCGGATTATTAAAGATAGTCACCACAGAAACTTCTTCCATTGGAACCAACTGAACAACAGACTTCTTGAATAGAATCTCCTTGCTATCCATTAAGCTTTGGATGCCTAATTTTAGCAAGGGACAACCAGATGGGGACACGGCACAGAATAGGCAACCCTCACTACAACCCGGAAATAAACCGGCCTGCAGTAGGTTCTTCTTGACGATCTCTAGAGGAGTGGCTAGATCATCCACAGAAACAGCATAAACGTCTTCATTAACAGCATTTACCCCGTGCTGAGGCATAGGGGCAGTAACTACATTCGGCTTTGCAGGCGCCTCGAATTGTATCTCCTTTGCATCGATAAGGTCTTGCACCTTATTCTTTAACGCCCAACAGTCATCAGTAGAGTGCCCCGGGCTTTCTGAATGGTAAGCACAACGAGCATTCGGGTTGTACTTAGGAGATGTTGTATTTGGGAACTTTGGAGCCTCCCTGACAGTTACTAAGTTAGTGGCTAGTAACTGTGGCAAAATCTGTGATAGGGTCATGCTTAACCGGGTGAACTCTCGCCGGGGTCTTTCAGCCCTTTGAGAATTGTTTGGCCGAGGAGCGGCAGCAGGCTTAGCAATCATCACCGCGCTGACAAATTGGCGGTGCTCAGGTTTCTCTGATTTCCGGGAACCATATACGGCACTAGATTCCTTCTTGAACGGTTTCTTTTCCGAACTAGATGATGCACCCTTCGCAATCTTCCCAGATTTCAGCCCAACTTCAATTCTCTCTCCAGTCAAGATCAAATCAGTGAAACCAGCAGAAGAATTCCCAATGAGATGGTTGAAAAATGGCCCAGATAGGGTCCCCAAGAACATGTCTACCAGCTCCCGGTCAGTCAATGGTGGCTGCACCCTGCCAGCCAGGTCTCTCCACTTCTGAGCGTACTCCTTAAAACCTTCGCTTGCACCTAACGCCATACCCTGGAGTTGGGTACGTGTGGGGGCAAGGTCGGCATTATATTGATACTGCTTATAGAAAGCAGTAGCCAACTCCTCCCAGTTACGAACTTTGGTCCCATCCAGCTGATAGAACCATTCGAGATGAGTCCCTGAAAGACTCTCCTGGAAGAAGTGGATCCATAAATTCTTGTCCGCAGAGTACGGCTGAATTTTCCGAACATAGGACCTCAAATGCAGCTTGGGACAAGACGCCCCGTCATATTTGGAGAAGGTTGGTGCTTTGAACTTATGCGGGATAATCACACCAGTCGACAAACCCAGATCTCCGAAATCCAGCCCAGGTGCCTGTTGCACCTCCATAGCCTTCAACCTGTCCTCCAGTTGTTTGTATCTGTCATCTGCAGGAGGGTATTGCTCTTCATCAAAATCTGTCTCGTTGTCGGAGATGACCGGACTAGGAACCTTCACTTCTGCCTGAGACGGACTCTTGCCAACAGAAGAACCAGCCTCTTCATGCTGCAGAGTATTGCCAAACCTTCGGCCCGAGTTGAACAGAACAGTTCTTCTCTTCTTCTTCTTCTCCTTCTTCAGGAGCATAGCCTTCAGTTCTTCTTGGCCTTTAGCCAGACCTTTGATTAGTTCTTGGAATTGTGCATTCTGCACCTGAAGAGCCTTGATTGATGTCTCGGTTGATTCAGATCCGGGATTCATGATGCTGAAATAAACAGCGAAGAACTGTAAGCAACCTGAAAAGGGGAAAAACCTGCTATGCACATGATGTATGAAATGCGTATGCAATGCATTCAAGGGTTCGAAAGTTCAAATTTGTTGTAGACAAAAAGGAACACACGTTATCATTAAAGAAATCATTGTTTAATACATCAAAGCCTCATGGGCAAAAGTACAAAAGTCGAATCAATCCCAAAATACACTGCGCATCCTTTTCGGAGCTATGTAGGTGTTGAGATTCCTCTCCTCATGCAACAGGCGGGTGAGCTCCAAGACTTTCTTTTCACTGGCATGCAGACTAGTCTCAAGGGAATTCCTTTCCTCCTTAAGCTGGATCCAGCTCTTCTGCATCTCTTCCCAGGATGTGGGCATATCAGGGTGCTGAATAGTGTAGGACACTTCCCCTTCTGAGACTGGTTCTTTGATCACTGGGAGCATGTGAGGATAAGGCATCACTAACTTCTGAAAGCGGGCTCGTACCCACTTGAGATAGGGTTCCAGTGGGATGGAATTCCTGTGCCCCAGTGTCTTGCTGTCTATCCTACTAGGCATCCTCCAGGCTCTGATAAATCTCTGACGAAGTCCTTGAGTATCGTTGTCGAAGTCGAAAACTATGTCAGGAATTAACATGTCATGAGGACCGTCCCTCCGAGTATAACCAAATTGTCTCCAAGCCAGGCATGGGCTATAAGTAATACCTCCTCTGATTCCAAGTAAAGGAACATTAGGGTACTCCACACAACGATCAATGATAGTGACATCCCCTCTGGACCTAGGACACCAATGTATATCTGCATGCGTAAGAGTCATCAGCCGTTGTGACCATCTCAAACCCCGCTCATTCTTCAGGACTGATTGGGGAAGGTGCGAAATAAACCACCTTCCCAGGAGAGGAGTGCAACACATAAGGACACCTCTTTTTCTCATGGTTCGAGTGTAACATGAGTGAAGGATGTCCCCCAGCAACGTAGGTATAGGGTTCCTGGACATGAAGATCTGGACAGCACTGATATCAATAAGCTGATCTGGGTTAGGAAACAACACCAAACCATAAACAAGGAGAGCTACCACTTCTTCAAAAGCTTGCAAGTCAAGGGAGTTCCAACATTCATGAGCCTTCTCAAACAGAAACCTGGCTAAGAACCCTTTGATACCACTTCTAACTTCCCAATGTCCCTTGAGGTCAGATGACTGTAGGTGCAAGGCTTTAGCAATCTCTTCAAGCTTAGGTTCCTTTTCTGTACCGTTGAAGGGTAGCTGATCAAGGATAGGGATCTTCAGGAGCCGGGAGAACTCCTCCAATGTAGGTACCAACTGATAGTCCAAGAAGGTAAAGCAGTGATGCAGAGGGTCAAAGAATTGGAACAAGACCTTAATCATATCTTCCTCAATGTTGGTGTTGACCAAGCTGATGAGGCTTCCATGCCTTTCACTGAATGAAGAGTTCTCGGGAATCCTGGATATAAGCTCCTTAAGCTGAGGAGGTATCCTTACAAGATTGATTTGAATTGTCTTTCTACGAACAATTTCCATGTCCTACAAAACAAGAACAAAGATGAAAATTCGAACCCCTGAAATGGTTAGTCAATGCATATGATGCTGGATGATGTCATGATGCTATGATTAAACACACCACCGATATTTACAAAGACAAACATGTAAGGCACACAAGGCACACAAGACAAGCCCTTAAGGTTTAAGGCCAGCATGAGGTCTGGGTAGTACCCTCTTGAAGTTGGTGGGTTCAACCTGTCCTAATCAAAGTAACCGGGTTCTAAGGTTCCCAATATCACGGGATTGCTTTCATTGTTCATCGTTTCGATTTAGCCACTAAACTGGCGACCGAAATATTCCAGGAAAGCAACCCTCAATTGAGTGTAGTATCGAGTATCAACCAACCTCGGACTGCACCAAAGTCAGTTATCTCACTACCCTAAAGAGGCCAAGATAGTTCAATTAAGGTTCCTAAGGTCTGTTGATGCTTCACGACACCACGCGGAGGCCCCGTACTCTCCTTGACTGAACTCAAGGGTTACCGGTACACACCAAAGTGCCACATCAACGTAGCAGACTGTTTCAACCATGTCGGTATACCCCGCACAGTTCCCTCACAGCCTTGTTGCTACTTTCTAAGAAAGGTATCCCCCAGATCCGGGTTAGGATCTATAGAACTCCCAAGCATCCCACAATAATAAAGCAAGCAAAGAAGACAATTGAAAACATAGTTATAAGCTAGCCCTAAGGTACACCCCACTTTAAGTTTGTCCCCAGCAGAGTCGCCAGTTCTGTGATCGGTGGATCTGGAACTGACTGTTTAACGCTGGTTCGCGAAATGTCGCGGAAGCAAGAGTCGCCACCGTCTTTTATTTTCTCCAACATGGAAAGGACAAAAGCACAGAAAAATTCCTTATAGAGATTGCTCTCGGTTCGGGAGGTAGGTTATAGAAAGGGAAGGTATTAGCACCCTTTCTATCCATGGTTATCCATGGGCTCTTAGATACTTGCTCAATGTGTTTTCAAAATTGTTTGTTTGCTTTTCAATGTGGGTTTAAAAAAGTTTCTTTGAAAAATTTCAGTTCGACTCGTACGTCAGAGTGTTTGAAAAGTTTGTTTTGAAAGCTTTTGAAAATGTGTTGGTGTGAAAAGATTTTGATTTTGTTTGAAATTAGAGCAAGTACCCTTGAGAACCTACCTACCCTAAGGAATTCGTCTGTGTAAATGTCCTTTAAAGTAGTGCCATCCCACCATTGAGAGGTAGGTAGCACCACCGTTGGAGGTGTTCGGGTCAATTCGAGTTTTAGGGACGTGGTGATCACCAGAGCAATGGGAAGACACCTTAGAAGCTACCCTCATGCCAGGTTCCCGGATCATGAGGACTTACTAAGACGTCCTCTACTCGACGATCACCTTTCGAAAGGCAACAGTGAGGCGTACCCTAGGGGTGGTGTGTGCGATTCGTGTGTCGTTTTCAGATATTTGTCTTGTCATGTTTATTTGTGTTCTACGCTTGATTTTAATTAAGACATTCATTCTTGCATGCTTTTTAACAGTTATAAAGTTTGCGGGAAAATAAATCTACAACTATTACAAATAGCGCGGGTCCACATCGCCAAAATTAAACCGGACCCGATTTGACGGAAAATAAAGCGAATAAAAGTGCGAGAAATAAAATCGTTACAACGCTTTGGGAGAATTACATAATTATAATAAGCGACATAAAATAAATGTGCGAAATTAACAATTAAAAATATGGGCGTTGGACCCTTTTGCAAAAAATTAAAGTTAATGAATTAATTAAAATTAAATGAAAATGTTTTTTGGTATTTTATGTTTTTTAAGATTTAAAAGAAAAAATAATTGATTGAAATTAAAATAAAATGTCAAACCCTAATTCTAATGTTTTTTAAGTTTATTGTAAAAATATTAAGTTTTAACCTAATTTAAATCTAAGTTAATTTACATGCAAAATTTAATTTATGAAAATAAATAAAATAAATATTATTATTGTAAAAAGGAAATTAAAAGGAATGAAATTAACAATTAAACCTAAATTCTATATTTTTGGATTTTTAGTTATTAAAAGAATTAAAGTTAAAACCTATTTTACTAAATTTATTTACATGTTAATTATTTACAAGAAAATAAATAAAATAAATATTTTATTATGTTTTTATCTTTTTTCTGATTTTTTTTGTGATGTTTTTATATTTTATAGCAATAATTAATTAAATTAAACAATCAAGAAAATAAAATAATAAATTAAATAAAACATAAGAAAAATAAAAAGAATGGCAAACCAGGGGGGGTAGCCCCAATATGGAGGTTTTGATGGTAAGGCCTGGCCCATTAAGATTCAGATTCGTTGACTTTTCCAAGCATTATGTGGCATGTTGACTGGGGTGTAGGGTGCTCTTTGATTCTTGGCCATTGATCTGGATTGGATGGACGCGTGTATGGATGGATGATGAAGGTGTACGCTGTGCCTTGGCATTGGAAACACATACGAATCCCTGTGGAAAAATAAGGTGAAGAATACACAGACCTGGGGTTCGAACCCAGGTCTTGGAGGTTGAAGCAACGAGATTCTGCCAGCTGAGCCACTGAACATATTTGTTATAAAATAAGCAAATAAATAATATAAAAACAACAACGCGTTAGCGAACTGAAGCGCGCGAAATTCAAAACCAGCGTATCACTTGTTGACACGATATCATCGTCCCCACTATCCTGAAACTTCAAACGCATAGGCAACGGTTTTCTGGGCGTGGCTTAAAGCTGGTTTCAAGAAAATAGCGATTAGGTCCCTAACACTCATAAATTGAGCGCGAGGGTTCCATTGCTTTCGTCTCAATGCACCGGTTTGAATGATGGTGGTTAGGGATCCCAATTTTTCCTCTCTTAGGAATCCCTAATTCGAGCTTCTGAAAACCCTAAAAAAGAAACATGGCAAAATCGCATCTAGTACAGAAAAAGGCAATTGAACATATTGGTTAGCTTCAAGAGATCATAGTGAACATGAATCAATAAAAAAAACGCTGTAAAAATGCTTAAATCATGATGCACGATTTTGAATTTTTCTTTATACAGTTCATGTCCAATATACCAATTCCTGGCGTTTGAGTGGATGTTAGGGATTGGCACACGTTCAGAGATTGTCAAGGAAGCTATTGAACCAAGTTTGGAGCCTTGAATCGACCTCTAGAATGCTTTTCAGTTTTGAACTTTTTGATGAAAATTCCAAGTTTGCAATAGTATTTTCAGCGCAGCTTTTCTTCTCTAAAGATTAGGTTTAGGTTTAGGCATATGTAGTGAAGCTTTTTGGTTGAGAAAATTGCATAAAATCTCTTGCCATAATGATTTCTGATAATTGATTTTCCAAGATCTTTTTGAATCTTTTTCACATGGTTTTTGTGCAAATTATGATCAATTCTAACCAAAACTTGCCTAATTAGGATGTGCACGTGATATTGAGTCTAAAACATGCATGAAAAGATTTTTTTGGTTCATTTAGATATTTTCCACATATTTAATTGATTTAATTGAATTAATATGAATAAAAATTCAAATAAATAAATAAAAAATGAGAAAATACTCCCCTTTGGGCCAAGTGGTCGTGCATAGGTTTGGAATGATGAATCATGGAAGAAAAGTAGGCCCATTGGCAATTTTAGACCATTTGAATCAAAGTTGACTTTTCAAAATTCCCAAAAATTTCCCAACTTCCACAAGGCATAACTTGCTCAATTTTCAAGCTTTTCACATGTTCTTGGACATTTTGGAAAGGTCTTTGAGTCCTCTAACCAATGCCTTTGGTCCCATGTCATTTTGATTTACCAATCTCAAGTTATGGCCTTTGACTTAAAGTCCCTTTTTGTTGACTTTTGAAAATGACCTATAATGTTGAAATTGATAACTTTTTGTGAGAGCATTTCTTGGACTTGAAGTATGAAGATGAGTTGTAGGAAATGTATTTCTCTTCAAAATGAGATTTGGATGGAATTTTTCTGATAATCCATGTGAAAGTTATGCTTTGGTCAATTTCAGTTGACTTTTTCAGCTGTCCAAATATAGTAACTTTTGCATCTTGATGATTTTCTGAGCCAAATTTTGAAAATCATGATCAAGCATTGATCAAATGATGTTTGTGGCTTCAAAATGATATGTTGACCAAAAATTTGAACTTTTGACTGTCAAATGACCATTTTGCCCCTACAGTTGACTGTAGTGCAATCTAGGGTTTTGACTGTGCAATTTTGAGCTGAATGCCTTGAAACTTGATATGAGGATACTTGACCATCTTTGTAAGCATATGAGACTTGATTGGGCCTTTGAAAACTTCCTTTTCTTGATCAGAACACAAACCCTAGTTTTGACTGTATAGGAGACAGTTGCACTGCACAGCCCTTGGGGAATTTTGTGACTGGGCTTGAGCAAATTCTTGAAGAATATGGGAGGGCAAATTTTGGGGTACAACACAAACAAATGACAAGAAAAGAAATTCAAGCAATAAACGACCTAGCAGACGAGCAGCCTTCCTGAACGACTGGCACTCCACGAGTGCCTTAGTATCGATCGGTCGGGCCTCGAATGTCGGATAACCCTCCTCGTCCAAGACATCTTCCCCCTCCCTCGTGGCCCACCTGGCGGGGTGGAAGCTGTCAACGAACCGACAAAGAGTGTCGTACGCCTTCTCATCCTCGGAACACATGTCGCCCGCAGCGGGGTGATAGTATCTAGTCCCGTGCTCATAATGCCTGAACATCCAATGCACGGGGAACTTGGCCGTGCGGGCCATCACGGGATACCCGTCGTTGTCTAAAATCGCCTCCCCGTCATCGTCGCTTATGGGCGCCTCCTCCTCGTACAGGGATTATAAAGCAAACGTGGTAACCGGCCTCACGACATACCACTTGTCTTTAAAACCCCTTACGGAGTCCATGTACATCTTGAATAGTCTCCTCGACTGTTTTAAGGAGACCCAGCTGTGCTTCCCTCCTCGGGACTGGCGCTGCAGATGGAAAATTCTGAAGAAGAGAGGTATAGTCGCCCCGATCCTCAGAAAACGACATGTCAGCTCAAACGCCCGGATAAAGGCGAGCGAGTTCGGGTGTAGCTGCGACGGGGCCAGCCCCAGATGGGCGAAGACCCCGGTCTGAAAGTCACTGAAGGGAAGCTGCAGCCCAAGATCTTTGAACGCGATTTCGTACATGGGGAAGCTATACTCGGGGTACACCGAGCAGATCCGGGCATTGGAGGTCGGTCGCGTAACAACGAAATTCTTTTGAAAATCAGGCTGACCGTGGCCCGCCTCAAGGACAACATATGGCTTTCGGTTACGCCGGCTATAGATCGACGCGATTCCTCTGGGCTCGGCGCCCACCCAATCCAACAGAGGGTCGTCGACAATGTCGATCAAACTTACCGCCTCAACGACACTTTGTTCCTCCCGTTCGGGGCGTCCAGAAGAGCACGGCTCGTCCACCATGGTTACCTGCAGAGCACGGGAAACCAGTCAATTGGGCACGAAACCATACGCTCGACGTAACGGACCAGATGTACCGTGCGACAAACCACGTCGCTCCACGCGCGACCGTAAGTTAAGTTTGAAACAAAATAGCAGTCGCCTCCCCGACGTCCGGATAACTCGACGAGACCTTCTCCAAGCCGCTTAAGCAAACCGACAACGCGACCACTCTCCAATATGCCGACCCAAGGTATGAACATGGCGAGCAACATCATAAAATCTACGGTCAGAGCCATGAACATACCGGGCACGATCATGAATCAGGCGCCCTGGATCATGAAGACCCCGGGCAGCGCTGCAGATTGTAACCTAAACTATGTATCTACCGGCCACGAGCATGTGTTTGCCGGTCCTAAGCATGAATTTGTCGAGCTAAACATGAATATACCGGGCTAGTCCCACGCGCACAGTCCCTAAAACGTCTACAACGGTGAAAATCATGCATCACAACAGGAAAACGAAGAAAATAAGTCACTTACTTGCAATCAAGGAGTGAGTTCTGCAACGGAGGAAAGGAATCTGTGACGAGAATCGCAGCTATGCTATGAAAATCTGGAAGAACAGCAGCAGTAGGAGCGCAAAGAGTAGTAACGCGTTATGGGACCCAAGGATCCTATTTATAGTGATGACGTGGAATACCAAACGTCACCTCGGGCAACCACGGAGTTTCTCTCCTCGACGCACGTCTCCCAAGGCAATGATGACCCTATCATCATAGGGTGGCAGCACAGTTCCCGAAAGATACCCCGTGTGCTCGACAGATGCGCGTCGGTGAGGATTCCCCCGAGCATCCACCGCGAAGGATTTATCTCCGAGCACGACACGGAGAAGCCCTCGAGGAGCTGCACCTCTGACCCGGGCGCGAGACCCCGAAACGGAAACAACCTGAAATCAAGCCATGGCTCCTAACCCAAGGAACCACGACTTGGGGGGCTCCTGTTCTGGACTGGACCCGACAGGCCCAATAGCATTGATAAGGCTCAATCCAAGCGGACTTGCTGAGGGCCACGCCGACCAAAGGGTCACAGTCGTGCCCGACGTGCTCCCTGAGGTTACTTGCTCGACATCCAACTGTACAGCTCGACATCCTGCTGTCCAGCTCGACATCATCTCGAGCACCCCGACTAGGGCAGACTCAGTCCACTGCACTCCCAACGAGACCCCGAAAAGACCGCGTCTCTGTCCGCCCGCACTTCACGCAGAACATCCAGGGAGGGGACCACGTGCGGGTCCCCACTACGCACGTAGAACCTGGAAGTTCCTCCATTGGGCCAAACCTGCCCGGCCCAATGAAGGAACCTTGACCCAGTGCTGAGGGCTATAAATACCCTCTGTTTCCAGAGGGTCAGGTATTCATCATTCTACCCATACTTACTATTGTCTGCTCGTGCTCTTACTTACTTCAGCATCGGAGTGTCTTGCAGGTACCCTCCACCTCGTTCAAAACTTTCAGCTCGGAGCCAGCCGTGACGGTCCAAGTCTGATCAGGTCAGATCATATATATATATATATATATATATATATATATATATATATATATATATATATATATATATATATATATATATATATATATATATATATATATATATATATATCCAAATTCATGTTATTGACGTGGGAAATACTGAAAATTGAAGAGAAAATATCTCCAGTATCATATATCTCTCCTTCTATTATTAATTTTTTATTATGTACTTCATTTTATACATAAATTATTTTAATTAAAATATTTTATTGATTTTTTTATAGAAATTCTCATTCATATGGGAATTATTATTTAATAGAAACAACAAAAAAGTGTTTCCGCTGATTTTGAATTGTGAGACCACTTGTTTCGTTTCTCTTTCACAAACTAAATTGTTATATATTTGCAAGAGAACTGAACCCACTTAAACAATGTTACTATTTTAACAGTATCCTAATACATGCATTATTAAATGTAATGGAATAGCTAGAATTAAAATAAAAAAAGTAGTATAGTTTGTGCACCAGACACATTCTTTTGACATACATAAGTCCCACTCTTTTTTAATTTTTTTGCTAATAACTTATTTTCAAAAATAGCTATGCTCCAGTTCATTCTTAACAAAAAAAGAATGATTTATCCAATTTTTATGTGAAGCTACAAAAAAAAAAAAATATATATATATATATATATATATATATATATATATATATATATATATATATATATATATATATATATATATATATATATATATATATATATATATATATATATATATATATATATATATATATATATATATATATATATATATATATATTGTAAAATATAATACCGATAGTTTTTTGGAAATACATGAATAGGTAAACCAAATCTTGTGATTATGGTAATTAAGAAATACTCCAGTCCTAAATTATAAGAGAAATTCACTTTTTAGATTTATTGAATAATTAATATATCTGATCTATATATAAATCGGATATATTAATTATTCAATGAATCTAAAAAGTAAATTTCTCTTATAATTTAGAATAAAAGGAGTATGAGTTAAGAAACTAAAACAAAACTTTCAAGATCCTATTGCTTTTTCTCCATAAATTCTCGGAGCACTCCTTTATGTGTTGTCACAACCATCACCTATAACAAACATATAAACACATGTAGTTAGAATGCAATGTAAAAGAAAAAACAATGATGGTTGATTCGGATGTAGTTAGAATACAATGTAAAAGAAAAAACAATGATGGTTGATTCGGCAAATTATGACTACATAAAATGTAAATCAGTATTAACTCCGAAATACAATAGGAAATTTGGTAGATATAGTTCACTTTTAAATTCACTTGCTCAGTTGGATAGGGGCATTCCTATGCAACCCACTGATGAAATGAATGAGAACTTAGCAGGTCATTACAACAAATCCAAGTCAAAGTCAAACAGTAACTAAGAACATAATATTAATTAGTTACAATTTATACTATATTTGATGTATCTCATCTTGTTGATCTTCATTAAACATTTGGTAAAAACACTTGTTAACTATAGAATTTAGATCCTAATTCTCAGTTCCAATTTAATAAATCCGTAATTGAGGCTTTATATGCACCTCTCTCACAAATCGGTTCACAACCCTTTTCAATCTCTCAATTACTTTGGTCGCTCCAAATTAAAATAAAGATGGCGTATTCTACACAAAAATAATGATAAAAAACAAATCAATCATAGAGAACTATGCAATGACTCGACATAGTTTCTCCATCCATCAACCAATATTGTTCTATACGTAAAATAACACTCTTATACAATTCAAATCAGATAATTATGCAGTCAATTGGGCAGCTTCAACGTATAAATACGGTTCAACGTCGCCTTTGGTAGGGATGGATGGCTATTACCACCATAGATCGCGCTTGAATCGTGTCGTAACACATATTACAGAAGAAACGAATAAAAATCCTTGAAATTGAAAAAATATGAAACAAACATCAAACCGACATGTTCTAACATCAAACCGCAATAGGTAACAACAACTCGAAGAAAAATTATAGTATTGCACACTTTAATCAAGCTAAAATTGACAAATACTTGGCGTGCACTCGTGTTAGAGATGTATATCCTAAACTATCGAGTTTGATTTCTATCGATTAAAAAAAGCACTATTTTCTATCGAGTTTAGAATCAAAACCAAACAGTCAACTATTTTCTGTTGTCTGCAATTGACATCATTGATGAAAAGGTGAATAAAAGTGCATATTAGTATCAATCATCTCCTTACAACGTCAATTTCTTTAGGGTTTCCTAGCATATAGACGTGAGCATCCGCAAGATGAGACTCCATTTTAGAAATTGCAATTGAGCCATTGAATTAAATGTTCCTTCTGCAAGCTTCAACAGATTCTACAAGAAAGAAAAATTCAAGAATAAATATGTAGATGCATATTGTGAGACGGTGGCAGAACCGACTATTAATACTGATTTTGCATTTGTGTTCGCAAATATTGCGGTAAGTAAGAATCGCCGTCAACTTTTCTTTTATCTAAATTAAGGAAAGGGTGAAAACAACAAAAAAAAGACATTTTTCGAGAATTTTATGATTAAGGGGGGTAGAATATGGAAAGGGAAGGTGTTAGCATCCTTTCCATCCGTAGTTATCTACGGGCTCTTAGATGCTAGCTCATGTTTTGAAATTTTCTTGTGCTTTGTGTATTTTGAAAAATGTTTTGAAATGCCTTAGTGCAGCGATTCGCTTTGTGATAACTCTTGTATTAGTCCTAAAGAGTGTTGACAAAGTAAATGTCTTTGAAAGTTGTTTTTGAAATGTATAAGTGTAAAAGTCTATTTTACTTGAGAAAGCATCTAACAGCTATCTACTTGTACTCGAAAAAGTTTGTTCTTTTCCTCCTATCCTTTAGACAGTGCTATCCTACTATTAGTGAGTAGGTAGCCCTATCGTTGGATATATGAGGGACAATCGAAGGGACGTACAATCATAAAGACAACATATGGAGACACTTTAGCATCTTGTTTTAGGGACTAGATCATTTACCGAAAGGAAACTGTTGGGTCATCGAGGGACTATGATCTTTTGATTTATGGGTCTTTGCTAAAGCGCCCCTGTTTCGAGGGACATGACTGTTTTATTTCCGAAGGCAACCAAAGTGGGATACCCTAGAGGTGTATATGTGCAATGTGTGTTATGTTCAGTTATTTTTTATCTTTTGTGTTAGGTTTGCTAACCTTTTGTTATTAGTCTTTTCATACAATCCTATTAGTCATACATTTAGCAGTTAATATGAAAAGTAGTAAAATATAGAAAGTAAGGATCCTACGCCATTACAACCAAATCGAAAGACAAGAAAAATGTAAAAATAAAGAACAAAATAAAGAAGAGAAATGAATTCTTCGATCCAGGCCATGGACACCTTTGATTCACCCTTCTTTTGCCTTCTTTCGATTGGGCTTGGGAATTGACGTGAGCAAGCTTCGATTTGCACCTTTTCCTGCCTCCTTCGACTGAGTTTGGGAATGGTATGGGCAACCTTTGATTTTCACCTTCTCTATTTCTTTCGATTGGGCCAGGGAGTGGGCATGAGCAACCTTCGACTGCAAACTCCTCTACTTCTTTCGATTTAGAATATGAAGTAACATGGACCTGCAGAGCAGCATGAGTGCATATCCTTTGTTCACAATCTTTTTGTCTTTCGTTTGAATCTGTACAGGTTAGTTCCAAAAAGAAAAGCAAACAAACTAAGAGGCTATCTACATATTATGCTGAAACGAAAAGTAAGTAAAAGGCTATTTACATGTTGTGCTGAAACGAAAAGAGGCTAGGTCAGGAGGACCTACCTTGCCTGGAACTGGAACTTGTGTGTGGATTGGAGTTGCTGGATGCTCTTGGATTAGAAAGGAAAGAGGCAACTTTAGTATGATCTTGTGAGGCATTGTATGCGTATGTATCTGATATCCTCCTTTTTTCGCCCTCCCTTGTGAAGCTTGCTAGTGTGCTCCTTATATAAAGGGGATTGGGGGGGGGGGGGGGACAAGAGGACAAAAGAATAAACAACCATTAAGATGGTGTTTTAAAGGCCATGAATGTCACTTTGAAACTTTGCTAAACGCATGGTTTCTTGTCCCTTTTTGAATTTTCTATGAACCTGGACACTTTTGAATTTCGAATACCTTCAGTCCATGCCCTTCGATTGGACCTCTTGCATATCCTTTGAATGGGCCTTTTGAATGTTTCTTTAAATGGACCTTTTGTGTACCCTTCAAATGAGCCTTTTGAATGTTTCTTCGAATGAACCTTTTGTGTACCCTTTGAATGAGCCTTTTGAATGTCTTTCGAATAGTCCATATGAATGCCATGTGCCCTCTTTGAATGGGCCACCAATTTGTGTCCTTTGAATGGGCCTTTGGAGTACTCTTTCGAAGGGGTCATATCGTGTGTCATAGTGCAGAAACTGTGTTGATGGGTCTTGGCCCTATGCATTGAAAGCAAGCACAGGGGAAGTATTTTCCTTGTGCATTGAAGGAAATTATAGAAGAAGCCTTTACTCTTGTGAATTCAAGACAAGTCTAAGGAAGCCTCTGCCTTGTGGTTCAAAGGCCAGTTGGGGGAAGCTTTTGACTTAGCGAATCCAAGGCAAGCATGAAGAGGCCTTTTCCTGGTGAGTTGAAGGTTGTACGTAGAGGCCACTGCCGGTGAATTTAAATGGACTTGTAGGGGGTTCTTACCTTGTGAATCGAAGGTAATCCTGAAGTAGCTAATGCACAGTCGAAGCCTTGTGAACCAAGCTTGGTCGAAGGAGGCCCAACGCTCCATCAAATACATTTGTGAAATCAACTTGATTGAAGGGGGTCCAAAACTCAAACGAAGTTGGTGAGTCAAGTTTGTATCGAAGGGTTTAGATGCCCAACCAAAGAATGGTGAGTCAAGCTTGTATCGAAGGATGCCAAACACCTAATTGAAGCTTACTAATCAAGGCGTGATCGAAGAGTGCCAAATGCATAGTTGAAGTACCTTGTCCCAATGCCAATCGAAGACATCTTGTTTATCCTCCAAAAATTTACATTTTCTTTAAGCAATTGTTTGTAACCAACCATGTAATAGAAAATCTTGGAAAAATATGATAGGGCAAAATTTGGGGTACAACAGTTGCCCCTGTTCAATCTTCTTAAACCTGAAGATGTAGATTGGCTTGTCTGCCTTTCGTGATCTGAAGGTGGAAGATGATTGAACACTAGAGTGCCCAGAAATTTGCACTTACATGAAGTAACATTGATTGTTGATGATGGCGGGAATGGGCTTACAGATGCCATTTGGAGAAGATGACAGAGAGTCGTCAGAGATGGGCTTAAAGATTCCATCCAAAGTAGATGTTGTCTTCCTAAGATGTCTCTTTGTAGGGAATTCCTGTTCCTGCTGTCTGAGGAGGAGTCTGCTAGGGAATATGGGTTTCTGTTATTCTCCTGCTTGAGGAAAACTCTGTGAGGAATAGAATCTAGGAACTTCAGTTGTCCAAGGCTCTGCTGGAGAGTTATCTATGGAGAGATGAAAGTTTGTTGTTTTCTAGTTGAAATCCAGGCTTCACGATAACTTGCTGAGGATAACAAAAGTTGATTGTTATCTGGTCATATTCCAGGCTTCACAACAATCTACTTGGGAAAATAAAATTAAACTGTTATCAAATTGGTTTCTCGGCTTCGCAGTAAAATGAAATTGAACTGTTATCTTGTCGTACTCCAGGCTTCACAGTAACTCAAATTGTTATCTGGTCAGAATCCAAGCTTCGGTGACTTGAACTGTTATCTGGTCGTGTCCAGGATTCAGTGATTTGAATATATTAAGTTGTTATCTGGTCGGATCCAGACTTCAACTTGAATTTGAAGTATACTATTATCTGGTCGAGTCCAGGATTCACAGTGTTATAGATTATGTTGTCATCTGGTCGGGTCCAGGCTTCATAGTAATTGACAGAGTAAACTGCTAACTGGTCGGATTCCAGGCTTCATAGTAAAATGAGATTGAACTGATATCTGGTCGTACTCCAGGCTTCACGGTAACTCAAACTGTTATCTGGTCAGAATCCAGGCTTCAGTGACTTGAACTCTTATCTGGTCGTGTCCAGGCTTCAATGATTTGAAGAGATTAAGCTGTTATCTGGTCGGATCCAGGATTCAACTTGAATTTGAGGTATACTGTTATCTGGTCGAGTCCAGGCTTCGTAGTAATTTGACAGAGTAAACTGCTAACTGGTCAGATTCTAGGCTTTGCAGCAATTTGACAGAGTAAACTGCTAACTGGTTAGATTCTAGGCTTTGCAACACCTTATACTCTTATCTGGTCGGGTTCTAGGCTTCATAGTGTCTTGAATTGTAGATTGACTATTATTCGGTCAGATTCCGGGCTTCAGCAATGATGTTAACTGTTATCTGGTCGGGTCCAGGCTTCACAGTATTGTAAACTGCTATCTGGTCGGATTCCAGGCTTCACAGCACCTTATACTGTTATCTGGTCAGATTCCAGGTTTCAATGTCTTGATGGGATGTACTTCAGATAATTATCCTGTCTTGTTTCAGGGACTAATCTGGAACTTGTTGAAAGTCGACCGTTGAGATAGTTGTCCTGGCTGGTTTCAGGTATTAATCTCTGACCTAAGAAAGAAAGATAGTTTTCCTGGCTTGTTACAAGTATTAACCTACAATCGGTCGTCCACAGATAGTTCTCCTGGCTTGTTACAGGTATTAATCTGGAACTTGAAAATTGTTGGTCACATAGATAGTTCCCCGTCTGGTTTCAGGCATTAATCTGTGGCCTGCTGTATAAGTTGATAATGTTTGTCTGTCTTCTAATTTAACCAGAAAAGGTAAAATCAGTTTCATGCGATGTCATGATGTATGAATTGCATGATGCTCTCAAAATAAATGAGATTGTGATATATGCATTTGTATTGCATATTCTATGACGTTTGTAGAATGATGCATGAATGCAATGTATGAACGTATCAGCTGTTCTATTGTAGTATTGTTGAGTTAGGGAAAATAAATCCCTGATTATAGCTGGGGGAGAAGAAATGTAGGTCTTCAAACTTGTTGAAGTTGAAACACTGGGAGATGAACTTCCGTTGTTAGAGAAATAAACTCTGTTGGGGTAGGTAAAATCCGTGAACTAAATTGTTGCTAGAAGATAGTCTGGAATAAGTATCAGGATGACATTCGTCTCTGGATCGTACCTGAAGTGTTGCTAGAAGATAGTCTCGAATAAGTACCAGGATGACATCTGTCTCTGGATCGTACCTGAATCGTTTCTAGAAGGTGATCTGAATAAGTATCAGGATGACATCCGTCTCTGAATCGTACCTGAACTGTTGCTAGAAGATGATCTGAGTAAGTATCAGGATGACATCCGTCTCTGGATCATACCTGAACTGTTTTTAGAAGATGATCTAAATAAGTATCAGGACGACATATGTCTATGGATCGTACCTGAATTGTTGCTAGAAGATGATATGAATAAGTATTAGGATGACATCCGTCTCTGGATCGTACCTGAACTGTTTCTAGATGAGAATCTGGAATAAGTGTCAGGATGGCATCCGTCTGTGGATCGTACCTGAACCGTTTCTAGAATAAAATCTGGAGTATGTGTCAGGATGACATCCATATTTGAATCGTGCCTGAACCGTTTCTAGAAGAAAATCTGGAGTAAGTATCAGGATGACATCCGTATTTGGATTGTACCTGAACTATTTCTAGAAGAAAATCTGGAGTATTCATAATTTTTCAGCTGGGAACTTTTTGAGATCCTATTGGGGAATCCTGAGAAGCTTGGCGACTTCACTAGGGGATCTGTTCTTAGATGTCAGAGCAGTAGTTGGAGACTTTTGCTTCGTCGGGGATATGAGAACACCTGACACTATTAGGCTGCATGTTGAGAATATGGTGGTGACCTTATAATAGAATTCCCCTGCCTCAGTACCTGTTGGAGAAGGTAGCTGCCGGGGATTTTTTAGATGGTTTAACTATTATCCCAACTCTTGGAGTCCTTGGTGAATGCAGATCAGGGTAATAAACCTTCTACTGATAGACAAGTGACGAGATGACGGGATGTAGTCGTACGATTTGATCCCTAACTTTTTCCTGGACTGTCCTTTCAGATTTTCAGTCCATCGGGATACCCTTTTTTTCCCAAGTCTCCTTTTCAGGTTTTCAACTTTCTGGGTGTACAATTTTTTTTCATATGTATATCCCTAATTTTTGCCCGAACTCTTTTGGTTCGCCGGGATGCCCTTATTTTTGCCTAGGCTAGTCAACCTAGCGGGTCTTTATTCATGCGTAGTATTTTCCGACTATGTCCATGTTCACCGGGTACGGAGAATTGTCATTGTCCATAGTATTAAGTGTTGCCACACTGCCAGAAGTTGTTTATTTGATCGCATATGATTCGCTGTTGGAATTCATGTCCAATGCCCCAAGTGATTCAGATGGAGATCTTCTCCCTGGCTATTTGTCACTTTTGAGAGGTTCCACGAATCTTGACTTGACTTCCCTAGATCAGCTGGACACCATGCTATTCCCCTTGATTATGAAAGGCCTGTTACTGGAATATCCTTCCATCTGAGGTGATTCTGTCTATTGAGAGGATTTCTGTTCATCGAATGTCCTTCGTGCGAATTTCTCTACTGTTGAACAAATAGTCATATGCAAACAATGGTATTTTAAGAATGCAAAGCTTATGTCTGTATTGAAGTTTGAAAATTCATTTTTTTAGTAAAAACAAACAAATTTTGTAAGAGTGTGATATCAACTCAGGATTTATAGCGAACCCTACATGAGTCAGGATACCTTTTGTAACAGTATGCTTTCAAACTAACCCATGCTTCAATTAGGACTTTTAAGGGTTGTAGTGTGGCCTGGTTCACGGTTCAAGAAACAAAGGATAAAGGCTCAAATTTTATTTGTTCCTAACCCGTTCTTTGTGATGTTCTTCAATCCTATGCTTAGCTAATTGTGCGTTTAGATCCCAATTGAGTCTGGAATCTTTGCTATGATACTTGGTGATGGTTCGAGAATTAAACGTTCATTTGAGAAGGCTGTCATTTTGGTAAGCTTTTTTTTGAGGATTTTTAGGACCTCTTTTTTTGATTTTGTTATCCTTAATTTTACTTGAACTGTTTCTTTTGTGATTACAGTCAACGGGACGCCCCAGTTTTTTTTAAGTCCCCTTCATAGGTTTTGACTTAGCGGGCTTTTCTTTTGACAGATAATATCTGCCTGTCTTGATTATTATGTGGAACCATCACCATCTTTTGGAGAGCATCTTCTACATTATTTTTCATGTATGAAGAGAGCTTGCGACTAAATGCACATCTGAATTAACTGAGAAAAACTACCCTGCCCCGGGTTGTGATTAAGGGTTTCAATTTGTGTGAAAAAAGAAAACTCCTACTTCTTAGGCTCAAAGGGCTTGACTATGGATTATCTTCCTTATAACTCCACTATTTGGGATTTGAAACAACGCCCGTACATCGTCAGCAAAGTCTATTCAAAAGCATACTGTACGAGATTGTGATATCATTTTCGACATCCTCCCCCTAAAGGCTTAGAGCTTTTAATCGAGAGTCGAATATCATAAAAAGGAAGTAAAAGCAAAGTTTGAATATAATGAATACGAATGAAATGATCCAAGAAAAACATATGCAATGCATTGATAAAATAACAAAGTTTGGCATGAAACAAATGTTCGAACAATCAAAAGAAATTACAAATTGAAAATTCTAATGAACAAAAAGCCTCTTTGTCTTGGCTTGTCACTTCAAACGGCGTGCCTTTGAGGAATGGCAAAAGAATTCAGTATGGCCATCTTGTGTGAACTCCAACACTCCTTCGTTTATCAAGTCCATAATCTTATTTTTCAATGCCCAACAATCATTCGTATCATGTCCAGGACTATTGGAATGGTAGGCACATATTGCACCAAGCTTGTAGTTAGGGGAAGAAGTTTCGGGGTTTAGATGAGGTCTTATCAACGTAACAAAATTCATCCTCAACATATGTTACAATGCCTGAGACAATGGCATGTTTATTTTTCTAAACTGCCTCTTGGGCTTGTCTTGCCTTTGCTTATTACCCCTTTGTTGTTGGCAAGGTCGTTGTTGGACCCTTGGCGTAGCAGCCGTCTTGAAAGGTGTTTTTTCAACCAAATCCTCTTGGTTTAACCGGGGCTGATTAAAGACTCGATCCCCAACTCTCGTTGTTTGCTCCATATGATTGCATCTATCTTGATGAAACTTGTTGACTAGGGCTCTCAGCTCTTCTTCTCCCCGTGCTAAGTTTTGGATAAGAGCCATTTTCCCCATCATCTAGATTCTCATTGCTTCCATCTTAGCTTGCAGTTGTTCTAGTTGGTCATCCTTGTTGTTGTCAGGATGTTTCTTAGTCAGATTCCTGTTGAGAAGTGCTTTCAACTCTTCTTGCCCCTTGGATATGTTGAGGGACATTTCCATGAACTGAGACTCTTGAGTTTAGAGATCTCTGTTGTTCTGTTCGTGAGCCATTTTATTTGCTGAAATAAATAGCGAGAAGATGAGAGACCTATACTGGAAGACCTGTTATGTAATGCCATGCACGATGTGTGGATGCAATGTTTTCAAGGATCTCACGGGGTAAACACAAGAAGATGTCAGAAGTTGAATTTTGACTGCAACTTTGGCGGAAGAACTTCGTAGTGTTGAATGACCTTCCTTGAGAAACGAGCTCACCATATCGAGTGGGTCATAGCCCCTGACTCAAGTTGTCGTGTTTTGATTTTTTGACAACATTGGCTAGAGGAAAATAAATTCCCTTGCCCCTTGCTAGATGTCTGGTTTATCATAATATGCATCACAGACCCTTGAGCCCCTTGAAGTGGTTAATGAGATGCTATGGTATAATGTTATGTTGTGTATGCTATGCGTCAAGCAAAAATGTAGGGTGATGAAGACAAGTGAGTCTTGCAGGAAATCCAGGTTATTGGATAAAGACCACAAACAAGTCCTTCACGGAGTGCAAACAAAACCCTGCAATGAGTTCAATTTATTAGATAGTGAAAGCAAGCAAGTCACAAAAATAGCCTTAGGTTCAGGCTTGCATGGAGTTCCATAGGTAAGTACCCTCTTGAAGTTTAGTTGTTTCAACCTGTCCTATCAATAATAACTGGGTTCTAAGGGATCTCAATATCACTGATTTTTCCAACAAGTTTCGTTCCGATCGACAGTTGACTTGCCACCAAACAAAACTCAGGAGTCAAATCTCAATGAGTGTAGTATCGAGTATCAACCGACTTTGGACTACAACAAAGACGGATATCTCACTACTTCCTAATGGCCAAGTTGTTCAATTAAAGGTTCTAAGGTCAGTTGATGCTTCATGACACCACGCAGCAGCCCCGTATTCTCCTTGACTACTCAAGGGCTACCGATACCAACCAAAGTGTCACATTAATGTAGCTATCGCTTCAAACGTGTCGGTATACCATACACAGTCCCCACGATCTATTGCTACTTACCTAAAAGGTGCCCCAGATCCGGGTGTAGGATCTATAGTAACAACCCAAACAAACCCTCCAAGGATAAAGCAAACAAAGCAAGCAATTAAAATAATTTTAAAATGTACTAACTCTAAGGTAACCCCACTTTTTATATTTCCCCAGCAGAGTCGCCATTCCTGTGATACGGTGGCAGAATCGAATGTTAATACTGGTTTTACATTTGTGTTCGCAAATGTTACGGTAAGCAAGAGTCACCACCGACTTTTATTTTATCCAAATTAAGGAAAGGGTGAAAAGAACAGAAAAAGACATTTTTCGAGAATTTTCTGAGTAAGGGGAGTAGATTATGGAAAGGGAAGGTGTTAGAACCCTTTCCATCTGTAGTTATCTACGGGCTCTTAGATGCTAGCTCATGTTTTGAAAATTGCTTGTGCTTTGTGTGTTTTGATTTTTTTTTTGAAATGCCTTAATGCGACGATTCACTTTGTGATAACTCTTGTATCAGTCCTCAAGAGTGTTGACAAAGCAAATGTCTTTGAAAGTTGTTTTTGAAATGTATAAGTGTAAAAGTCTATTTTACTTGAGCAAGCATCTAACAACTATCTACTTGTACTCGAAAAAGTTTGTTCTTTTCCTTCTATCCTTTAGACAGTGTTATCCTACTATTTGTGAGTAGGTAGCCCTATCGTTGGATGTATGAGGGACAGTCGAAGGGACGTACAGTCATAAAGACAATATATGGAGACACTATAGCAATTTGTTTTAGGGACTAGATCATTTACCGAAAGGCAACTGTTGTGTCATCGAGGGACTATGATATTTTGATTTATGGGTCTTTGCTAAAGTGTCTCTGTCTCGAGGGACATGACTGTTTTATTTCCGAAGGCAACCAATGTGTGGTACCCTAGAGGTGTATATGTGTAATGTGTGTTATGTTCAATTATTTTTAATCTTTTGTGTTAGGCTTGCTAACCTTTTGTTATTAGTCTTTTCATACAATCCTATTAGTTATACATTTAGCAGTTAATATGAAAAGAAATAAAATGTAGAAAGTAAGGATCCTACGCTATTACAACCAAATCGAAAGACAAGAAAAATGTAAAAATAAAGAACAAAATAAAGAAGAGAAATGAATTCTTCGATCCAGGCCATGGACTCCTTTGATTCACCCTTCTTTTGCCTTCTTTCGATTGGGCTTGGGAATTGACATGAGCAAGCTTCGATTTGCACCTTTTTCTGCCTCCTTCGACTGAGTTTGGGAATGGTATGGGCAACCTTTGATTTTCACCTTCTCTATTTCTTTCGATTGGGCCAGGGAGTGGGAACGAGAAACCTTCGACTGCAAACTCCTCTGCTTCTTTCGATTTAGAATATGAAGTAACATGGACCTGCGGAGCAGCACGAGTGCATATCCTTCATTCACACTCTTTTTGTCTTTTGTTTGAATCTGTACGAGTTAGTTCCAACAAGAAAAGAAAACAAACCAAGAGAGCAGAAATGAAGAACATAACTAAGACGCTATCTACATATTATGCTGAAATGAAAAGTAAGTAAAAGTCTATTTACATGTTGTGTTGAAACGAAAAGAGGATAGGTCAAGAGGACTTACCTTGCCTGGAACTGGAACTTGTATGTGGACTGGAGTTGCTGGATGCTCTTGGATTGGAAAGGAAAGAGTCAAGTTTGGTATGATCTTGTGAGGCAGCGTGTGCGTATGTACCTGGTATCCTCCCTTTTTCGTCCTCCTTTGTGAAGCTTGCTAGTGTGCTCCTTATATAGAGGGGATAGAGGGGACAAGAGGACAAAGGAATAAACAACCATTAAGTTGGTGTTTTAAAGGCCATGAATGTCACTTTGAAACTTTGCCAAAGACATGGTTTCTTGTCCCTTTTTGAATTTGCTATCAACCTGGACACTTTTGACTTTCGAATACTCCCCGCCCTTCGATTGGACCTCTTGTATATCCTTTGAATGGGCCTTTTGAATGTTTCTTCGAATGGACCTTTTGTGTACCCTTTGAATAGGCCTTTTGAATTTTTCTTCGAATGGACCTTTTGTGTACCCTTTGAATGGGCCTTTTGAATGTTTCTTCGAATGGACCTTTTGTGTACCCTTCGAATGAGCCTTTTGAGTATCGTTCGAATAGTCCATATGTATGCCTTGTGCCCTCTTTGAATGGGCCACCAATGTGTGTCCTTTGAATGGGCCTTCAGAGTACTCTTTCGAAGGGGTCATATCGTGTGTCATAGTGAAAAAAATGTGTTGAGGGGTCTTGGCCCTATGCATTGAAAGCAAGCACAAAGGAAGTCTCTGCCTTGTGCATTGAAGGCAATTATAGAAGAAGGCTTTGCCCTTGTGAATTCAAGACAAGTCTGACGAAGCCTCTACCTTGTGGATCGAAGGCCAGTTGGGGGAAGCTCTTGACTTAGCGAATCCACGACAAGCATGAAGAGGCCTTTTCCTGGTGAGTCGAAGGTTTCATGTAGAGGCCACTGCTGGTGGATAGAAAGGGACTTGTAGGGGGTTCTTACCTTGTGAATCGAAGGTAAGCCTGAAGTAGCTAATGCACAGTCGAAGCCTTGTGAACCAAGCTTGGTCGAAGGAGGCCTATCGCTCCATCGAAGACATTTGTGAAATCAACTTGATTGAAGGGGGTCCATCGATTAATCGAAGTTGATGAGTCAAGTTTGTATCGAAGGGTTTAGATGCCCAATCAAAAACTGGTGTGTTAAGCTTGTATCGAAGGATTCCAAACACCTAATCGAAGCTTACTAACCAAGGCGTGATTGAAGAGTGCCAAATGGCTAGTTGAAGTACCTTGTCCCATTTCCAATCGAAGACATCTTGTTTATCCTCCAAAAAATTACATTTTCTTTAAGCAATTGTTTGTAACCAACCATGTAGGAGACAATCTTGGAAAACACGAGAGGGAAAATTTTGGGGTACAACACATATGTTTAATAATCAAAGAAGCACTTACCTCAAACAAAGTATCAATTATATGTATTCAAATAGGCACTTATCTCAAACAATAGTAGCAATTATAAGTATCCAAATAAGCATGTTACTCATGACATGACAACTACTTCTAAAGAAACAAAAGCAACATAATTGAAATTAGGAAGTTGGGAGAGAAAGAAATGAATGGAACCAAAATTCTAAATCCAGTAGAACTGTTTGAGTTGTGTACAATTGTCTTTAAGAATTTAGAACTCAACATCGGTATCAAGTGTTTTACCCCAATTTCCCCCCTAAGATCTCTCTCTCTCTCTCTTTTATTTTAAAATCCTAAACCTAAGCGTTCCAAATGGCTTCATCTTCATCCCCTTTCGAAAGCATTCTTGTTTCTTCAAGCAACTCTCAACATGCAGAAAGATATGTCACTCCTGAGAGAACAACACTCATCCCTGTTGATAGCTTGGAAGTGGTTAGTGAACTTATGGTCGATTTTGAAAATCTGAAAGCAAATGGGTTTGATTTGTTTCTGGCTGTAGAGTTCCAAGGGTGAAAAAATTTATTTGATCGTCTAGTTGGACCAGTGTTCCTTCATCTTGTCAAGGAATTCTGGATTCATGCCATTGCTTCACCAAAGGTCATTCTATCATTCGTCATGGGAAAAGAGATTTCCATCACTGAGAATCTCATAAGGAGGCTTCTAGGTTTTGAAGGTAATGGTGTTACTGGAATCTCAAGTGGAAGAATGGATATGTCCAAAGTTTATGCTGAGATTTTCACTACTGGACAAGCATCCAACAAGGTCATAGATTTGAATAAGAAATATAAAATCTGGGCAAGAATTATTCATGGCTGCATTCATCACCGGAAGGAAACCAGTTCTCCCGACTACATCAATGCTGACCAACAATATCTTCTGTTCTATCTTGGCACAAATGTGAAGATTGATCTTCCCTATCTTCTGTTCAACCATCTCTGGACATATGTGAAGGAAACCAGGGAAGCTGAAAGGGTCAAAAACCCTAAGTCAAAAAGAAATTAGATCCCTATGGGAAGATTAATCTCATATATTCTGACATAGAATGGTATGATAGCTCATCTAGAAGACGTTAATTTGCTTGGAGAATTGGATCCCACTTGTGGAAAAGCTCTAACTGGGAAGAACCTTCTCAAAAGGAAGATGATTAACAAACTCCTGGTGGAACCTACTCCATATGTGTTAGCAGCTGTCACCAGAAGGAGAATCCCTATTGAAGTTTTTCCTCTCTTCAACAATGGTGATCATCCTGAGATCATTCTGCATTTCATTGAAGCTTGAAAGGAGAGTGGCATTCCCATTGACCCAACATGGCTTCAAGGAAGCAATGTACCTGCTCCAGAAGTTTTTCTCCAAAAGCAGAAGAAAAGACAAGCAGGAGAAGGTCCCTCTGCTCGTCCTCTGAAGAAGAAGAAGAAATCTTTAGGTATATCCTCTGAACCCCTACAAAATAACCCTCAAATTGATCAGGTACTATCTGACATAGACAATTTTGATACTGTAGTTCCTACACAAACTCAACCACAACCACCACTCTCTCCACATATATCTTAACCTGAAATCTCTACTTCTGCTCCCCACCAACAAAATCCAAATATTCCTGCTGAAAACCCTCTTCAAACATCCATCATTAGACCTTTATCCCCAAGATCCTCTGAGTGGTATGATGGTTCTTGGAGATTACCAGGAATAAATGTGCCTCTGGCTGCACAACCTCCGTCCTTCATCATTCCCTCTGAAAATATTTTTGCTCTGAATGAATCCCCAGCACCTATTCCTTCTTCCTCAGCTCAAACCACCATCATCATCTCTTCTGACATCACACCTCCTACGTCACCAAAAATTCCCACACCTACCTCACCAGAACCCTCATCACCTCACTCTGTAGAACCTACCTTTAGTCCATCTTCATCAGAACCTCCTGAACCTTCTGACTTTATTAGGAATGTATTTGATCCTGAATCTCTATGTTATCTACAAATAAAATCCACCAAAAAGGTTGTTCCCAAACAAACCCCAAAACCTGTTCAGTCAGATGTTAATGTATGTTTCCATAATTTTGTAACAAAAATGCAGACGTGGACAAACCTGCTAAAGGCAAATAATTCCAGCAACCTGAACCCAGCTGCATGTGATTTTCTGTGGGAAGCATTCAGAAGGAGATTCAATGATGAATCATTTAAAATGCAAGATCTATGATATTCTCAGGTTCTTGAGAATTTCACCCAGTATCTGAATTCCTTCAAGACATAAGTGGTAAATATCTGGGATAAGAAGTCTCTTCTGCAGATTACCAATGCTCCCTTACCACTTGCTGACCACATGGAAATTTTAGAAGATGAATCTGAAGATGGCTCTGAGTCAGATCCAAATCCCTTGGCAATGACTATGTATCACCAACCTTCTGCTCAAGCAGCCTCTGAGAAAGTTCCAAATCTTCTGATTGATCTTGGCACCCCTTCTCCAATGTTGTAGGCTCAGACTCTGCTGGTTTTTCTCCAAAGGTTGTATCCTCTGAAGCTGCTTTAACATCTGCTCCCTCTTCGCTGGTGATTGACACTCTGAATAAGCTGAAGAAGGAAAATGAAGCCATCCATGAACGTCTGGACAAACAGGATGAAACCAACAAGGAAATCAAAACTTAGATGATGAAACAAGAGGAATCCTCAACAGAAATCAAGAATCTTCTTCTTTCTCTTGTCTCTCGTCAATCCTATTTTTAATTTCTTTTTCCAATTTTCTTGTTGTTTTTGTTTTGTACTTCTGTCTTTTTGAATCTTCAATATAAAACTCTTTTGAATCTCTTTATTTTTTTTTTACTTTTTGATTATGACAAAAAGGGGGAGAAAATATGATTTTGATCTGATCCATGATAACAATTATGGGACTAAGTCTCAAACATTCCTAACAAAATACAAAGTTCTTTTCTATTTAAGAGATATACAGGTACCTCAAGACTATGAAAGACTAAGCTCTAAACATCATCTGGTAAAGATCTGCTAAAGAAACTTTGAAGAAAAGATCAGAAGCTCTTAAAGAAACTCTGAAAGAAAAATGTCTCAAAGCTCTGAAGAACAATCTGAGGAAGTTTCCCTTATGCAATTAAATTATTTGATTATTTATTTCAGAAGAAGAAATATCTATCTCAGGGGGAGATTATCAATCTCAGAGGGAGATTCTGACTCTTGCACAAATTTTTTTTAATCAAAATCTGAATTGTTTTGTCATCATCAAAAAGGGGGAGATTGTTAGAACAAAGTTTGGTTCTAATCATATCTTAGAGTTTTGATGATAACAATGAAATAAATTTTGTAAAATATATTTTATACTCTGATGTGCATGTTCTCTAATTCAGATGATGTTCTGACTCAAGCATCTCAAAAGAGAAACATCATTCTACGCAAGTCTAAAGCTAGCTGAAGCAAACTCTGATGAAAAGCAATCTTAAGTAACCTCTGATAAAGCTAACTGAAGCAAAGATTTGAAAGAAGCACGTTGAAAGCAACATTTGATAATGCAAGCTGAAGCAAACTCTGATGAACATAAAATGAAGAAAACTATGATAGAAGAAAAGTTAAAGTAAACTCTAAAGTTGCAACACTGCAAGCAAACTCTTAAAATTCTAGAGACAAGCTCTGACAGTACCGTTGATCATTTAATGCTAAGACGGCTAACACACTCAAGTGGTACTACGCACGAGAGCATTGGAAACATAAAGACTAAGCTAACATGCATCATTAATGCATACACTCTCTCCAAGGCAGTAACGGTCAAGACTGGAAGCTATATATAGAATATCATTTGTTTCAAAGAAAGGTTACTGATCCACGGAAAACATACTAAAGCTCACTGTTTTGATTCTTGTAAACTCATAGTATATAGTGGGTAATTCTTAAGTATTGGGCAAAAATCTTAGTGATAAATCACAGTTTGTGATACAGCTTATTAGAAGCATTCTGATTCACTACCGTTAAGAGATAATTTTAGTAAGTGTTTCTTGAGAGACCAGTTGGGTCATATTTCTCAAGAGGGCTAGGAGTAGTTGAGTCTTAGAGGTGTTAGTCACTTGCAGTTGGCTTGTGCATTATATTGTTAGTCACAACAGTTTGGTTGTGCATTTGTAATCAGTTTGATTATAGTGGATTAAGTCCTCGTTGAGAGAGGCGAAATCACCTTGGCAGATGGACTGGAGTAGTTTGAGTTTCAAACGAACCAGGATAAAAATACCTGTGTCCTTCCATTATTATTGTGCGAGAAAAAGGAAAAACTTATTCAACACCCCCGTTCTAAGTGTTTTCTCACCCTTCATTCTATACTCTCCAAATAATGAATTCTTTTTTTCTTAATAGTTTTAATTCCCGCATTTATCTTTACACCCATTCAAATTGAAACTCATGAATGCAGAAATTATCGAATGACAATTTAGTCGCACTAACCTTTGTGGAGACGATAAAAGATACTTACTCAAGTTTTTTTACTTGAGAGCTAATTACCGTAGTTGTCAATAAAATGGCACTGTTGTCGGGGATTGATGTTTTTATAGAATTGTATGATAGAATATTATGAAAGTTCAAAAACACGAACACTTGTTTTGAAATTTGAATGATAAAAATGATGTTAAATTGCTATGGAAGAGGTTAATTGTAATTAGAAATTTCATGTATTTATATGTGTATAACACCTCTATGAAACATGGTAAAGTAATGCAAAAATCTCATGAACAATTGTCAAGTTAAAATGAAATGGTTTCATGAAAAGATGCATGAAAAGGTGTTAAAAAAATTATTGTTTTTTCAAATTCGTACAGGATTTGTTAAGTCAGTTTTAACAGACACCTGACTTAACAAATGCAGAACAAATTTTGAATTTCCAATTAAAATACTGCTTCAGAATGGTGCAATTTAGGGCTGTTTTTAGTTAACAGATACCTGACTTAACAAAACGCCTTAATTTACCAAAAATTGATTGTTTGAAAAAATTAAAAAATTGTCTAAATTTTTTGAACCAACCTTATGCAACATCTATTGATTTATCCAAATCAATATATTATATTTGAAAGAGATTTAACATGGTTCAAACATGAAAAATAAATTTTCAAATGCATGATAAAAAACATTTTGTTTTAAAGCTTGAAATAGTAAAATATTTTCAACCAAATGAACCATGCATGCAAGTGAATTTTAGAGATTATTTTGAGAACTATTTTATCAATATATATTACATGCTTATACCTCAATAAATTAAGATCAATGCAATTCTTCATAATGTTGCAATCTTGATCCATAGCCATATTGCTTCATGATGTTTTTTCTCATCTTTTGATAAATGCACATAGTAGTTGTCTTTATCAAAATATGATGTTGAAGAAGTTTGACTTTGCAATCTCCCCCTTTTATGATGACAACTATTGAAAGTTGAGATGCTTGAATCTTTTAGAATGAATGAGAAACTCTTATGTGAATGTTTCCCCTATCTTTGATAACTCCCCCACTGAACAAAGTTCTCCCTTGATTCATAGAGAATTTACATCTTTTGGTCTGCAATAGTTAGAGACAAGTATACACATACGCACATATATCTTATCCCCCTTTTTCATTAGACTAAAAGAACGGGAAAAAGTCTTATAATACATAAAGAACTTATTGAAAGTAAAAACAATTTATACCAATGAGTTTCACCTCAAGAGTGACTTCATCAAACATTCATCTTTTGTAAACATGATGTTGAAGCCTTTGTCACAAAGTTGACTTGTACGTAGAATATTATGCTTTAGTCTTTTAATATAAAGTATATCTTCAATGAATGTGAAAGTTAGTGCTCCAACTTTGTCTATGCTAAGAATTCTTCCTTTAAGGTATTCCCCATATGTGAAATAACCCTTGGACACTAGAACTAGATTTAAAAATTAGTTTATGTCTCCCATTAAATGCTTAGAGCAACCACTCATCAAAACATCGTAGATTTAAAGTGGTCCTCAAGCAAACCTACAAAACAAATTAAGTTTGATTTGGTACCCAATGTACTTTGGGTCCATCATAGTTAGTTCCATTCTTAACCCACACATAATATTCATTTGCCACACTAACATTTCTAACATAACAAATGTTAGGTGTATGACCACTTATACCACAATAAAAACATATAGGAACAAAATTACTTTTATATCTAGGAGTATAAGATTTATTTTTAACAAATCATTTACTTTTAGGATACTGATGAACAACCTTTGCTTTGTTCATGTTCTTTTTGGATAATTGATCACTAGCTTTAACAACGATAGTTTTGATGGAACTTGGTTTAGAAAATTTTGAGTAATCAAGCCCACTTTTATCATTAGAATATATTTGTTGGCTAAGAAGATTTTTAAATCCAACTTGTCCCTTTTTATACCTTTCAATGACTCTTTTTAATTGAACAATTTTGTAATAAAGTGAATCACAATTATTGCATACAAAATTATGTTTTTGATCATTAATAATCTTTTATTTTTCATCCTTGAAATCATTTTCCATTTTCTAAACTTTTTCTTCTAAAGATTAAATATGTTTCTTTTGAGATGAAATAGTTTTGTACAAAATTTTGTATTCATTTAAGACTTCATCTATTGCATCTTATGCATCCTTATCATAACGACAAAATTTGTTACTTACCTCATCAATTTCATCATCTGAATGATGTGAAGCCATTAATACAAGATTAACACGTTGATTGCATTCATGAATCGGAAACTGAACTTTCTCATGCTATATATACTTTTTTTGATTTCTTGTCTTTATTTATCTTGAAATGTTTATTCTTCTTGTCAAGTGTAGGACATTAACTTTTAACATGTCCATTTTCCCCATATTCAAATCATGTAACCTTCCTTGTTGGTGCTTCCCTTTTTTTTTCTGTAGAACCTTTTCAATCCTCTTGATGAGATCATCATCTTCACTACTAGTGGATTCATCCATACTAAATTCACATTGAAGAAGATTGATTGCCTTTTGTCATAGAGGACTTTTTTATCATCATCGTCATCCCATGAACCTTTAGGCTTTGCCAATCCAACACCGTTAACAACACTTGTAGGAACAAAGGGGGCATTTTTGAATACATCCCATATTTCTTCTCCTTGTACTTCTAAGTGAGCTTTCATGTGAATTTTCCAAAAATCGAGTTACTCACCACAAAAAATTGAGTCTTTGAAATTTGGATTTACATTTGCAAAAGCCATTCCGGATCTTTAGTAATAGGTTACCTATAATCTGCTATGATACCAATTGTAAGTATTTGAGTGCGCCTAAGAGGGGGGGGGGGGGGGGGGTGAATTAGGTCTTTGAAAAATTACTCGGTTTCATAATAATTATTCTTATTTTTCTGGTTTGGTGTTTAAGTGTTTCTTTATTTTCTGGTTATGATTTAAGATGAAAGCGATAAATGCAGAAAAGTAAAGAACACAAGGATGTATCCTAGTTCCCCTCACAGTCCAAGAGTACTCCAGTCCTCTTTCAACATGAAAGAGATTTCGTTATTGTTAGATCTCTAGACAAGACAACCTAGTCTTTCTATACAAGACTCTAACCAATAAAAATACCAAGAACAATCTTCTTGGATCAACCAAGTTGAAATGAGAACAATCCTCTCACTTTCAACCTCTTGCTTCCAAGAATCCTAAACATCAAAGAATATAAAACCAAGTAATCTTAATTCTAACAATCCTAGAAAATAAAATATGAATATAACACGAGTTTTTAAAAATAATAAAATTTGTAGAAAAGTGACCACTTTGAGTGATGTATTAATATAATTGATCTTCCCTTCCAAACAAGAAACTTATAATGATAGAATATAGTGCTAACGTGTTTGTAAATATGGCATGAATTTTTCTTGACCGATATGGAAATACATGCAGAAAAATTCCTTGTAAAAGTTCAAGAACACAAACACTTATTTTGAATTTTGAATAATAAAAATGATGCTAAATTTCTATGGAAGAGGTTAATTGTAATTTTAAATTACATGTATTTATATGTGCATAACACCTCTATCAAACATGGTAAAGTTATGCAAAAATCTCAGGAACCGTTGTCAAGTTAAAATGAAATGGTTTCAAGAAAAGATGCATGAAAATATGTTAAAAAATTAATGTTTTTTCAAAGTTATACAGGACTTGTTAAGTCAGTTTTAACAAATACATGACTTAAAAAATGTAGAACAAATTTTGAATTTCAAAATTAAAATACTGCTTCAGACCGGTGCAACTTAGGGCAGTTTTTAGTGCTGTTACAACATATCAAAACGCCTTAATTTACCAAAAACTGAATGTTTGAAAAATATTGAAAAAATTGTCTGCATTATTAGAACCAACCTTATGCAAAATCTATTGATTTATCCAAGTGAATATATTATATTTGAAAGTAATTTAACACGGCTCAAACATGAAAAGTAAATTTTCAAATGCATGATAAAAAATATTTTATTTTAAAGCTAGAAATAGTGATATATTTTCAACCAAATGAACCATGCATGCAAGTGAATTTTGGAGATTATTTTGAGCATTATTTTTTCAATATATATTGCATGCTTATACCACAATAAATAAAGATCAATGTAATTCTTCACAATGTTGCAATCTTGATCCATAGCCAAATTTCTTCATGATACTTTTGCTCATCCTTTGATAAATGCACATAGTAGATGTCTTCATCAAAACATAATACATAAGAAGCTTGACATCACAGATATTTGTTCCTAATTCATAAAACTTTATTATTTGTAGTTTAGAGCTTAGAAAATAACATTGTGGCTTGTAATCGGATGATCCGAGGCCGAAATCTTGGATGATTGTGATTGACACTGCATAAGATTTGGTTTCTTCTCCTTGAAACCATTTTGTGTTGGGTTTTTGTTTGTAAGTATACTTGTTTTTATATGTATTTATTACTTTCGGTGTTGTATTATGCTTTCTTTATAAATCAATATTCGTGATTGCTTGCTTTATTTGGGTTTGGGTTCTGCAGAAATGTACGATTCGAATCTGGATTAAGGATGAATATCTATTGGGTTTTGATTCTATAAATAGATTAAGACTTATTATTCACATGAGTGTCGGCTCTTAATTCCTCCGTGTTATTTGAGTTGCGCGAGTAATCGCCTCTGCGAGCAATACAATTGAAATCTCACTTTGCGTTAGAGTTAACCTCTGTGTGAGTGATACATGATGATGTTGACGAGTAGATTAAATTGAATGCAATTGAGTAGTAAGTTTAAGTATTTAATGGTTATGTGAAATTTAATCTCGAGAGTTCTATACTCTCCTAAGAATGAATTATTTTTCTGTTAATAGTTTTAATTCCCGCATTTATCTTTAAACCCATTCAAAACCAAACTCATTAACTTGGAAATTGTCGAATGGAAATTCTGTAGCACTAATACCTGTGGAGACGATAAAGTATACTTACTCAAGTTTCTTGCTTGAGAGACACTGACCACAACTATCAACAGTCCCTCCACCTAGTATCAAATTCTTGAGAGAAAAAGAATAATGGTAGAAAAAAGATGGGGGTAAGAGTGGTAATATTGGCATATCGAGAAAGGTAGTTGGTACAATCATCTTCAGGATACCACATGCTATAGAGGAAAAGAGAACTCTTTTTGTCATAGAGTGGTTTAGGTATTGTCTGAATAAGGCCAAATTATCGAGAGACCAAATTAGGTTGGTAACTAACCAAAATAATTTAGTTCTTTGAAGGTTAAATAACCGGCTGAAAATCATCAAACAATGAAGTCACAATCTAACTTCTTTTATCCCACATGTAGGGAAAGGTAAACATCGAGAAAACATGAGAAGGGAGAAGTCACGGTCTTGCGACCGAGAGATCGGGTAAGGGATTCTGTTACGCGAGGGGAAGTTATTAGCACCCCACACGCCCGTAGTACTCTACGGTATCCACTCTTGTTATCTATCTTATGGGTGTGTTTAATCTATACTTACTGTTTACTATACTACTGAAGGGAGAATGCATGCAAGAGAAAGGGGAAAATAATGTAGGGAAAATAAAATTGTTCTCGCTTGGGCCCTACCCCAATGCCTACGTATCCTTTTTGAGGAATCAGAGCTACCGTAGTTCGGCTCATATATCTTTGTTTTTTTGTGTTTTTTATGGACGAAGTTAATTCCGCCTTTTTCCGCAGCTCGACCTTTGGAGACTTATGCGTTGGCACAAAAGTAAAATAATCATGTACTTACCTGAAAAGGGTTTTCGAGAAAAGGTGCTCGAGCACAAAAAATGGTTTGAATTGGTTTGTATTTTATTACATTGAAAAAGGGTTTAAGTATGATTAGCATGTTTTTGATTTGCTAAGAAAACGAGTTTTAGTTTTAGATGCAAGGATGCAAAAAGAGAAAGAAAAGTCAAAGGGAGATTAGCCTATTTCTAAACCTAATGTTATCGTAGAATGGTAGTCCTAAGTCAAGGATGAATGAAAGGGAAACATCTACCTAATGTTAGTATGCATGGTTAGCAACCTAAGGTCAAACTCGCATCCGAACGGAGAAAGCACATCCTAAGGGAACATGGTATGTACAAGGATAAAGCAAGCAAGCTAATAAGCTCAAGAGAGCACACCTAAAGAGATTCTGCCTAAGTTAGCATGCCGAAGAAAGTCTAACAAAACTATCCTATAGGGAACATGCAATGAGAGCGAAGTTGTGATCTCAATTTCTAAATTGAGTGACTCATCGATCAATAAGAAATAACAGAAAGCGGTAAAATCCTATAGGGAGCATGCACTGAGAGCGAAGTCGTGATCTCAATTCCTAAATTGAGTGAATCATCGGTCAACAAGAAAGTAAACAAACACAAGCATAAGACATATAGCAAATGAAGTGCGGAATTCCTGCTACAGGTCTTTAAACAGCGACTTCGAGCGCACGCTCTTTATTTCCTACTTCTTATGGTATCTAGAAAAGCGGTAAAGTGCGGAAATGAGGAATAAAATAAAGTGGAGATGATACCGAATGGAGAAGGTC
The DNA here is from genome assembly GCA_948472305.1 of Vicia faba. Classification (NCBI taxonomy): domain Eukaryota; kingdom Viridiplantae; phylum Streptophyta; class Magnoliopsida; order Fabales; family Fabaceae; genus Vicia; species Vicia faba. The sequence goes on along the minus strand of OX451735.1, from coordinate 450,647,587 downwards.
CGTTGCTTCTTCATAATCATACAAGCAATAAGAAAACTCTACAGAACCCACTTCACCTAAGTGCTCGAAAGAATTGATTTCCAAGTATTCCACATTGCGGAAGTTACATTAACATTCTATCACAAAATATTGGCTAAAATGGCAACAAAAATGATTACCAAACATAAAAGTAATAATAGAAAATTTTAATAAAATTCTGAGAAATCTAAGAATTCTAAAATATTTCCTAAAATATAATAACTATTTTTGGTTATTTTGACATGCAATAAGATTAACAAAAAAAAAAGGAAATTAATAAAACGAAAATGTAAAGAGTTCAGGGGGTGCAAGAATGGAATCAAGAGGTAGTATATATCAACATTCCTAAGCCTAATTATATAATGAGCCCAATTGGTTTTTGTTTACGATCACTAGTGTTATAATTTTTTTACTTGGGCTTATTAGGGTGTAACGTTTCGACCACATTCATCCAAATTCAGTCCAATATATTCATTATTTTTTTATTTACTAGCAAACTAATAAAATGAAAATATAAAACTAATTAAAAAACAGTAATTTATTAAAAAGAAAAGGGTTGAAAAAGGAACGCTTCAGCTTATCTGCAAACGTATGAACATTCTTCCTCATCTTTCTTGCGGCGACGTCAAAACGAATTTTCTGATAAACTCAATCCGCCGTCCGATCGATACACTCTCCTCTTGTCCTATCCGTCTCGTTACACAAAAACTTCATCAATTCAGATCTTGGATGTTCTTGATTGCTTCAGCTCATCGTCAATCGAATCTCTATTCAGAGCGATCTTCTCTCACGACTTTCATCTCCGACGACCTCAACATAGCGTCGCCACCGTTTTCCTTACGATCATCGTCAAATATCGAACTTCATCGTGTTTCTCTTCTCATATTCATGCGACTAAAACCTCGCTTCTACTTTTTCTTCAGATTCAAACGGCGGAAAAGCTTCGATGAAACATGATTCCATTGTGTCTTCAAGGTTCTTGCATAAGCTTTGTCAAAACAAGGTTGCAAGAGATCGAAGACTTACCGACAAGAGAATGTATGGCGCGTCTTCGACAACAACGGACAAAGATAGAACAATGGATAATTCTTGCTCCAGGTACGATTACAATCCGATTCACTCTTCTTCTTTTTGTTTTAAATCACAACTCGTAAACCTTCTTCCAATCCCCAATTTTCTTCTGCATTTTTGGTTTGCTGCTATATTGACGTAATTGTGCATTCTTAATGATATTGCGATTACGTTTGGAGGGGAAATGAAGGAGGTTGAATTGGTGTGATGATTAATGATGACACAGGTTGAAATTCACGTTGATGAAGTATGTGGAAGATGCTGACGAAGTTGCAGAAGTAATGTTAAAACAAATTTGTGCGATGAAAATGCAATGCAGTATTGAAGGTGATGATGAATGGAGGTTCTGGCGCTTGAAACAGAGATGAAGATGAAGCAAGAATTACAAAGAATTTGATGAAGGATCTTGCAGTTCAGAGAAGGGAGAATTGATGAAGAAGCTTGAAGGTTCAGCAGGTTGAAGATTGAAGAATTTTAAAAAAAAAAGAGTTATGGAGAGAGAATCGAAAGGATAATTGAAAGGTGAGTTTTCTAATTTTCTATGATTTTTTGTGTGAATGAATCATGTTCTCTATTGTACCCCAAAATTTTCCCTCCCATTTCATCAATATTTCTCACCACAAGACCCTTGGAGCTCAAGATCAAGTTAGGGTTTGCTCTGCTCAAGACTCCTCCTTGCACTGTTGACCCAAATTAGGGTTTGTGTTTGCACAAAGATGTTTTGACCTAAAATTCCCAAGATAACTTTCATGCTTCATGTTGGACTCACAAGTTTATCCATACCAAGTTTCAAGCCTTGATTCCAATCTTTGCCCAGTCAATTGGACAGTTGACCTAGAAATCAGTTGTATTGGGGAAAAAGTCAACTGTGGTCAATTGACAGTCAAACCTCATGATTTTTGACCCACATCAACATTATGAACTCATATTGATCATTTGATCAAGTTTGGATCACAATTCCACAAGAAATTTGATCAGACCACCAAAAGGGCAAAATGGTCATTTTTAGGGTTTTGACTGCACAAAGGCAATTTTTGACTGTTTGACCTAGCCAATGGCAAACCAAGCTCACATATGGACTCAAGGACTCAATGACATGGTCTTGACACATTCAACAAGTTCAAAAGATCCCAAATGCACAAGATTGACAGATGAATTTTCCAGTCAACTGATCAAAATTTGACTGTGTACTGAAAAGTCAAACTTTGACTTTTTGGTCAAACTCAAGTGCCAAGATTCATTTTTCATCAAGACATGTAAAATTATGAAACTTGTTCATCAAGAAACCAAGAATTACAAATTAGGGTTTGAAATGAAGAAATTTCATAACTTAGAAATTTTCTAAGTTATGAAATTCCCTAATTTTTTCCTAACTTTGTCCCATCTCTTCATCAAGATACATTTGGATTCAAACAAAACTCAAAACATGAAAGTTATAGTCCATTTCAAAATCTACAACTTTGATTCACAAAGTCTCCTCAAAATAAGCTTGTAGCTCAAGTTATGATTTTTGTAATAGGGGTGCAAAACATTCTTAACTTAGAAAATTTTTGACCTATTTTAGGCAGGATTTTTGCCTAACTTCATGACCACTTTTCACATGCTTCCACTTGTAATTTCAACTTGCATTACAAAGATGGATTGTAGTAAACATTCCAAGCTTTCCAAATTGTCAAAGAACTTCTCAAACACCCTTGTGGTTAGGGAGAATCGAATTTGTCAAGTTGGGCAAAAGTCACTTTGTTCATGGCCAAATTACATGTTCATAACTTTGCATTTTTCAAACTCAGCATGGTTCAAGCTAGGTTACAGGCTTCTAATCCCTTTCTTACTCAATAATTCAATGCTAAACCATTGTGCCAAGATGTTATTTCATTCATTTGGGCAATACATGTTAGATTAATCCATAATTAGAAAAAACATTTTATCCATTCTTGTAAAGAAACAATTTATGTCAAGTTTACAATCTAAGAGGTACATGCCATATCTTTGGGCACAAGATTCATGGACATATCCCACTGATCAAGACTCAAATGTGCAGCATAGATTGAGGGTAGTACAGGCCTGCATTATCCATACACACTTCCTTACTTATCAAAGAAGCAACTTTGCAAAAGAGTACAACATTGAGTTCCTGTCAAGAGAAGCCTAAACAAACTTCATGATCACTTTCCAAACATCAAACCAAGTCTGAAACACGACCAAACCATCTCTCAAACCCCCATATACAGAAAAACACAGTTTTGTGGCAAAACATGGCATAGGCTGCAGTTTGAATCCCACAGTCCATTCCTATCGTGGGTTTTGGCTGAAACCTCTTCAAACACACTCCCTATCATCCATTGAAGCTATTCCAAGCATTGAACTGGAACTGTAACAGCCATAGCCAAGTGTGCCATTTTCATTTTTCATCTGTGCAGGTTGACTTCTGTAGCTCGATTCAGTAAGATTCAAAGCAAGCCAAGCATAGAGGAAGCATCCCTGGACCTCAAGCAAGTTGTATAAGTCCTCACACTGCATTGAAAGTGCCTCCATTGTTGCACACGATTCAAGCTGAACAGGTAAAAGTTTGAACTTCTATCTCCCTATCCAAGCATATTTAGGCTTAAGTTTGTGAAGAGGGCATGTTCTACTCATGGCCCTGAAGCTACCCATATAATTACTTTTCATTTATATTGTGTGTATTAAGAGAATTTGGAACCTGAACATTAGGAAAAAGTTAGGTCAAGAATTGGGGGAGAAGAAATTCTCTCTCATTTCTGAGAGTTAGATCAACTTCTTTACATGTTTAGAATTGTGACATGATGCTCTATAACATTGATGTTGTAAGTTTTTGTTGAAAGTCAAAGAATCAAGAGATAGCAGGAAAGGAAGAAAACGCGCGTTTTTGTTTTGAAAATGTCTGGAGGTTGAAGACAAAGTCCTTAGGGCTGGGCCTGGCCTATTTTTTCTGTTTGCACCACTATTTCACACATACACCCCCTTGGCCCATTGTGTGTTATTTTTATCATTTTTGATTTTTTCTTTTTGTTTCTGACTTTTTACTTTTTGTCAAAATATAAAAAACATTAAAAATATTTTTCCATTCATTTTTGCATTTATTTTGAATTTATTTGCTTTATTTAGACTTGTACACATAAATAAACATAATACTTTTTATTTAAAATACTAGAAAAAAATACAAATACATTTGATTTTCTGATTTTATTTTATTTTATCTTTTGAAAACATTTCCTAAAAAATATACTTTTTTTGTAAATAATAAATATTTTATTTTTGTATATATTTAATACAGTTAATATATAATATAAATACTTATATATTTATTAGAATATTTAGGATAAAAATACAAAAATAATACATTTTTTATTTTTATTAATATTTGACCTCAAAATTACTTTTTTACAATATACTTCCCTTTTATTTATTTTTGTACATAATTAAATAAATATTGTATATGATAAATAATAAATACCTTTTATTTAGAAAAATTAGGATTTTGCCCTAAACTTGGAAATATCCAAAACTAACCTTTTTTATTATTTTTATTTCACTTGTAAATAATCATATACTTACACAAATACATTGATACATTTACATTATACATTTGCTTATTCTTGTACATTTGATACGTTTTACATTGCGATCGATTCGATTTGGTTGTAAATATTTGGACACTACTCTCCCATTAAGGTCTCATCCCCATTTGTAAACATTTGTACCCCCACTCCCGGATACTTATTTGTAATAGCGTAGACTTTAAATTCCTGCAATTTATCGCTTTCAAATATACCATGGTTAGACCTAGGGTTTGTATGTACATAAAATCAAACGCTAGATAACCTAATACAAAGACAAATACATGAAATCAATACACAATCACACTTGCACCCCTAGGGTGATCCCACATGTTGCCTTCCAAAATGGGCCATGCTTGCACGTTGAGTATCTTTGGCAAAACAAATCAAATGATCATAGTCCCTCGATGACGCTTTCGAAAGTTGCCTATCAAAATGATCATAGTCCCTTCAAGCAAATTGCCAAAGACACTTGGCACCATTGCATTCATGGTCCATACGATGACCCGCGCTTGTCCCGTTAAACATCCTAACGCAAGATTGCCCACCAAATACAATGGTGGAACAAAATTTTTAAAAGGGTTAAAACATGAGAAAAACCTTTGAGTAAATTTATAGGGTAGACAAACTCTTAGTTACTTGATCAACTTGCAAAACACACTTGCCTATTTTTCAAAACCACTCCACAAACACTTTCAAAACAACTTCCAAAAAAACATTTGAAACATCTTTTCGAAAAGATATACACCTTTGTAAACACTCAAACACGAGTCATTACAATGGTTGCCTAAAACAAGGCGTCTTTTTCAAAACATTTTCAAAAACACACACACACACACCACAATTTCAAGCAATTGAAAATCAAGGCAAGTGATCTAAACAAGTAACTAAGAGCCCATGTATAACCATGGATGAAAAGGGTTCTAATACCTTCCCTTTTCATAATCTACCCCCCGAACCCAAGAAAACATCTCAAAAGGTTTTTGTTGTGCTTTTTAACCTTTCCTTAGGATAAAATAAAAAGTCGGTGGGGACTCTTGCTCAACCGAAACATTTGCGAATACAAACGCAAAACTCAAGTCAGTTCTCCCACCGTATCACAGAACTGGCGACTCTGCTGGGGAATGTTTTTAAAAGTGGAGTAACCTTAGGGCTTAGATCACCCTCTTGCATGACTAATTATTTTCTTTGATTGCTTTACATCTTGGTTCTCTTGTTTGGGCTTGAAATCCTACACCCGGATTTGGGGAAACATTCATAGATAGCAATACGTTGTGGAAACTGTGCGGGGTATACCGACACGGTTGAAGCAATAACTATATTAGTGCGACTTATTTTTGAGTACCGATAACCCTTGAGTTCAATCAAGGAGAGTACGGGGCCGCTGAGCGATGTCACTAAGCACTAATGACCTAGAACCTTACTTGACCAACTTGGCCTTTCATTAGGGGTAGTGAGATGACCGGCTTTGGTGCAGTCTGAAGTTGGTAGATACTCGATACTACACTCATTGAGGGTTGTTTTCTTGGAATATTTTGGTCGCTAGTTAAGTGGCTAAACCAAAATGATGAACATGGAAAATAATCCAATGATATTGAGCTCCTTAGAACCCGGTTACTATTTATAGGACAGGTTTTTAAGCCAACTACACTCAAGAGGGTACTTACCTATGAAACCCCATGCAAGCCTGAAACTAGGGTTTTGTGTGAATTGCTTGTACATATGTTTGTGCATACATCATGAGCATCATGAAGCATCATATGCATACACTAACCATTTCAAGGGTTTGGATCTTCATCTTTGTTCTTGTTTTGTAGGTCATGGAAATTCTTCGCAGGAAAACTATCCAAGTCAACCTTGTGAGAATTCCTCCTCAACTCAAGGAGTTCACATCCAGAATTCCGAAAGCTCTCCCTTCAGTGAAAGACATGGTAGACTGCTCAGCCTAGTCAACACCAGCATTGAAGAGGACATGGTAAAGGTGTTGTTCCAGTTCTTTGACCCCCTTCACCACTGTTTCACTTTCCCCGACTATCAATTGGTGCCCACTTTGGAGGAATTTTCTCAACTCCTGAGAATTCCTATTCTTAATCAACTACCCTACAACGGTATGGAAAAAGAACCAAAGCCTGAAGATGTTGCTCAATCACTACACTTGCAACCATCTGACATCAAGGGGCATTGGGAAACTAGAAGCAGTGTCAAAGGCTTCTTGGCAAAATTCTTGTTTGAGAAGGCACAAGAGTGTTGGAATTCATTGGATCTACAAGCCTTTGAAGAAATTGTGGCACTCCTCATTTATGGGTTGGTCCTGTTCCCAAATCCCGACCAGTTTATAGATGTCAACGCCGTCAAGATCTTCTTATCCAGGAATCCAATACCAACATTGCTTGGGGACATTCTTCACTCATTTTACACACGAACAATGAGAAAGAGGGGTGTTCTCATGTGCTGTACTCCTCTCCTTGCAAGGTGGTTTATTTCGCACCTTCCACAATCTGTCTTAAAGAATGACCAAGGCTTAAGGTGGTCACAACGGTTGATGACCCTCACTCACTCTGATGTACATTGGTGTTCTCGGTCCAGAGAAAATGTCATCATCGTCGATCGTTGTGGAGAGTTCCCTAATGTTCCATTACTTGGCGTTAGAGGAGGTATTACCTACAACCCTTATCTAGCTTTGAGACAATTTGGATATGCACGGAGGGATGGCCCTCACGACATGTTGATTCCTGACCTAGTTTTTGACTTCGACAACGATGCGCAAGGACTTCGCCAAAGATTCATCAGAGCTTGGAGGATGCCTAACAAGGTAGACAGCAAGACACTTGGGCACAAGAACTCCATCCCCCTTGAGCCTTATCTCAAGTGGGTACGAACCCGAGCCCAAAGTCTAATGATGCCTTACCCTCATGTTCTCCCTGTGATTAAAGAGCCCGTTAAGGAAGGAGAGGTTCCCTACACCATCCTATATCCTGACATGCCAACATCATGGGAGGAGATGCAGAAGAGTTGGATCCAACTCAAGGAGGAACGAAATACTTTTGAAGCCAGCTTCTACGCCAGTGAGAAGAAGGTTTTGGAGCTTACCCGCCGACTCCATGAGGAAGAGACCCTCAACACCTACATCGCACCAAAGAGGATGCACAACGTCTTTTTACCTTGAGAAGTTTTTATAATATTTGGCCCATGGGGCATTTATGTACTGACAAATTTCTTCTTATTAATATGACGTGTGTTCTTTTTGTTTGCAATAATTTTGAATTTTCTAAATCCTTGAATGCATTGCATAAACAAACATATCATTCATCATGCACATAAGCAGGTCTCCACACCAGGTTTCCTTATCTTTCTGCTGTTTATTTTAGTAAGATGGATCTCGAACAAACGGTCAAGGATTTGCAGTCTCAAAACTCACAGTTTCAACATCTCCTGATGACCTTGGCAAAGGGTCAGGAGGATCTAAAGGCCCTGCTTGGGAACAAAGAGCAAGTGAAAAAGAAGAATAAAAGGGTCGGGGTGGCTACCCTGGGAAGAAGGTTTGAGGGTGAAGCCAGAAGAGTTCTTGAATTTCCCCCTACGTCTGAAGAGGGAACCAGTAAAGGGAAAGGGGTTGCGGTACCTTCCGAATCTGAAGTTGAAGAAGAAGAGGCTGAAGAAGACGAAGACTACTCAGAGCAACAATACCCGCCCTCCGATGATAAGTACAAAAGCTTGGAAGACAGGTTGGCAGCTATGGAGCTGCAGAGAGTTCCCGTCTTAGATTTCGAAGATTTGGGATTAGTTGCTGGAATTGTGATCCCCCTGAAGTTTAAAGTGCCAATTTTTGCAAGATATGATGGGTTGTCCTGCCCAAAGATGCATCTCAGATCATATGTAAGGAAGATCCAACCTTACACTGCAGACAAGAACCTATGGATCCATTTCTTTCAGGATAGCCTTTTAGGGGCTCAACTCGAATGGTTCTATCAGCTGGATGGAGCCAGTATTCGAAACTGGGAGGACTTGGCTACTGCATTTTATAAGCAGTATCAGTACAATTTTGACCTTGCTCCCACGCGTACCCAACTCCAGGGTATGTCACTGGGGACGAGCGAAGGATTCAAGGAGTATGCGCAAAAGTGGAGAGACCTGGCTGGCAGGGTGCAGCCACCTTTGACTGACCGTGAACTTGTTGACATGTTCCTGGGGACCCTGTCTGGTCCGTTCTTCAATCATCTGATTGGGAATTCTTCTGCTGGGTTTACAGATCTGATCTTGACTGGTGAGAGAATAGAAGCTGGTATCAAGTCGGGGAAGATACAGAAAGGTGCCTCCTCGAGTACTGAAAAGAAGCCCTTCAAGAAGGAAGCTAGTGCTGTTTATGGTCCCAGAAGACAAAATAAGCCGGAACACCGCCAAGCTGTCAATGCATTGGTAATTTCAAAGCCTGCTGCTGCTCCTCAGCAATACAACCAACCAAGGGGTGAGAGACCCAAAAGGCAATACACTCGGCTCAGTATGACCCTGTCTCAGATTTTGCCACAACTACTGTCAACCAATTTGGTAACTGTCAAAGAAGCTCCGAAGGTAGTGAACAAAGCTTCTCCAAAGTACAACCCCAACACCCGCTGCGCTTATCACTCTGACAGCCTGGGGCATACTACGGATGATTGTTGGGCTATGAGGAATAAGGTTCAGGACCTTATTGATGCTAAAGAAATACAGTTTGAGGCGCCCGAGAGGCCCAATGTTGTGACTGCTCCCATGCCCCAGCATGGAGTGAATGCTGTGGAAGAAGACCGGTATGTAGCCTCCATGGAAGAGATTGTTACTCCGTAATTGACCGTCAAAAGGAACCTGTTGCTAGCCGGTTTATTTCCGGGATGTAGTAAAGGTTGCCGTCTATGTGCTGTTTCGCCTGTTGGTTGTCCTTTGCTGAAATCAGGTATCCAAAGCCTGATGGATAGCAAAGAAATCTTGTTAGAGAAGATTGCTGTTCCTGCTATCCCCGCTGAAGAAGTTTCTATTGTTACTATTTTCAATAACCCTCCTAAGGCTCCTTCAAAGAAGCCTGTCAAAATCATGTCCACTCAGAAGATTGCTCCTATCATCATCACTGTTCCGGGGCCTCTCCCTTATACATCCGACAAAGTTGTCCCATGGCACTATGGGGCATATGTTTATGTGCTTGGAGTTAAACAAGAGTTTGATACTAGTACCGGTGTCAGCAACATCACCGGGCCTGCCAAAGTTACTCGCATTGGTAGGCTGTTCTCACCAGATATTGCGCCACCAGCTATTCAGAGACCTCTTATCATCACACCTGCAAGTGTGCCTGCTCCCCTTCCTGATCAAGTTCTTGTTTCTACCCCTGCTGCGGAGTCATCTGACGCTCGGGGCAAAGGGATTGCTACTGATTTGCCTGCCCTGACGGAGGCACCGAAGACAACCATTGTTGAGGCTTCCCAGCAAGAGATGGAAGAGATTCTCAAGATCATCAAGAAGAGTGATTTCAACGTAGTTGAGCAGCTGGGGCACACCCCATCAAAGATTTCTATGCTATCACTGTTGTTGTGTTCAGAGGCCCATGCCAAGTCCCTGATTTCCTTCCTGAAGATGGCCCATGTGCCACAAGAAATGTCTGCTGATCAATTTACCGATTGTATGGCCAACTTAACTGCTGATAATGGGTTGGGCTTCTCTGACGCTGATCTGACCGCCAAAGGAAAGAACCATAACGATGCCCTGCATGTCTCCATTGAGTGTAGGGGCACTACTCTTGCCCATGTGTTGGTAGACACTGGTTCTTCATTGAACGTATTACCCAAGAAAGCTTTAGACAGGCTGGATTGTGAGGGTTTAGAGCTCAAGCCAAGTAACATTATTGTCCGGGCCTTTGACGGTTCGAAAAGGATGGTACATGGAGAAGTTGACATTCCAATCAGGGTTGGTTCTCAGGTCTTTGATTCAACGTTCTATGTGATGGACATCCGACCATCCTATTCTTGTTTGCTGGGTCGTCCATGGATCCACAAGGCTGGAGCTGTGACCTCCACACTACATCAGAAGCTTAAGTACCCGGACAGAGGGAAGATTGTGACAGTTCAAGGGGAAGAAGAGTATATGGTCAGCCACCTCAACTCGTTCCGGTACATAGAAATGGATGGGGAATTCATTGAGACTCCATTCCAGCACTTTGAAGAAGTTCCTCAGACACTGGCATCAACTGAAACTGTGATTGAAGACCCTCCTTTGAAGATGGCTTCCTTAAAGGATGCTCGAGCTGTTATTGAGAAGGGTGAGTGCACAAACTGGGGCCGACTTCCTGACTTTACTCCAAAGACCGACAAGTTTGGTCTGGGCTTCACTGCAGAAGCTCAGAGGGCTGTTCGTAAGGCAAGGATTGGAAGACCTCCTGTGTTCATCACCAACCCGGGAGTGAATGCTATTGAAGACGACGTGGGGGAATCTGAATTCGACAGCTGGTTCTACCCAACAACCGATGGTGGACCAAGCAACTGGACTGCCAAAGACTTCACACCTATTACTTTTGTCACTCAGTAATGAACTCTTTTGCTTTGAATTTGTAACAGACAATATTTTGAAACTTTTATGGCTCGGTGTCTTACCCGGGGCACCGTGGTTTCATTTATGAGGGCTTTTGTGTGTCATTTTCATATATCATCAATAAAAACATTGGACGTTTGTTGCATTTCAAAATCTTGCGCTCCTTTTCTTTCTTTATTATATATTGCAAAACAGCTATATTTACACACACTCACCTATACAGGTTCCAATCCACTCTGGATCTCACTGGTAACGACTCTGCTACTGCCAGTTATGACTTCGAAAATCCGATCAACTTAGCCGAAGATAAAGGTGAAGATGATTGTGAAGTGCCTGGTGAGCTTGCAAGACTGTTACTCCAGGAAGAGAGGGCCATTCAGCCACATGAAGAGCCAGTGGAAACGGTAAATCTGGGTACTGAGACAGACAGAAAGGAAGTCAAGATTGGTGCCAATCTAGAGCTCAGTGTGAAACAACGGTTGATTCAGATGCTGCATGACTATGTGGAAATCTTCGCCTGGTCTTACGAAGACATGCCTGGGTTGGATACCGACATTGTGGTTCATCACCTGCCTACCAAGGAAGATTGCCCTCTGGTAAAACAGAAGGTCCGCCGTATGCGTCCAGAAATGTCCGAGAAAATCAAAGCGGAGGTTATGAAACAATTTGATGCCGGGTTTCTAGCAGTGACCTCTTACCCTCAGTGGGTTGCCAATGTGGTTCCAGTGCCAAAGAAAGATGTTAAGGTCCGAATGTGTGTTGATTATAGGGATTTGAACAGGGCGAGCCCTAAGGATGATTTCCCTCTGCCTCATATCGACGTTCTGGTTGACAATACTGCTCAGCATAAAGTATTCTCCTTCATGGACGGTTTCTCTGGTTATAATCAGATCAAGATGGCTCCTGAAGACATGGAGAAGACCACTTTTGTTACTCAGTGGGGCACCTTTTGCTACAAGGTCATGCCTTTTGGGTTGAAAAATGCTGGGGCAACCTACCAACGTGCCATGGTTGCTTTATTTCATGACATGATCCATCACGAGATAAAAGTATACGTCGACGATATGATTGCAAGGTCCCAAACTGAGGAGGAACACCTTGACCACCTACGGAAGCTGTTTGACCGTCTAAAGTTGTACAAGCTGAGGTTGAACCCGAACAAGTGCACCTTTGGGGTGAGATCTGGAAAATTGCTAGGCTTCATCGTGAGCGACAAAGGTATTGAAGTGGACCCTGCCAAAGTGAAAGCCATACAAGAGATGCCAACTCCCAGGACAGAGAAAGAAGTCAGAGGCTTTCTAGGACGGTTGAACTACATTGCCCGATTCATCTCGCATCTAACTGCTACTTGTGAACCAATCTTCAAGCTGCTGAAGAAAGATCAATTAGTACATTGGAACGATGAATGTCATGCCGCTTTCAAGAAGATCAAAGAGTATCTCCAAGAACCACCCATTCTTATGCCACCGGTTGAAGGGAGACCTCTAATACTATACTTGACAGTACTTGACAACTCAATGGGGTGTGTGCTGGGGCAGCATGACGAGTCTGCCGAAAAGAACACGCCATTTATTACCTTAGCAAAAAGTTTACCGACGGTGAGACCCGATACTCACTGCTCGAGAAAACTTGCTGCGCTCTAGTATGGGCTGCTCGTCGGCTGAGACAGTATATGTTGACTCACACTACTCTGTTGATTTCAAAAATGGATCCAATCAAGTACATATTCGAAAAGCCTGCCTTGTCCGGAAGAATAACAAGATGGCAAATGATCTTGACGAAATATGACATCCAATACACGACTCAAAAAGCAATCAAGGGAAGTGTATTGGCAGACCATTTGGCGCACCAGGTAGTGGATGATTACCAGTCGATGAACTTTGAATTTCCAGACGAGGATATCATGGTAGTGACTGATTGTGAAGTACCTGGACCGGATGAAGGACCTGAGGAAGGATCCCGATGGTCTATGCACTTTGATGGAGCCTCGAATGCTTTGGGTAATGGTATCAGAGCTGTGATCATATCCCCTAAAGGCACTCATACTCCACTCACCGCTCGGCTATGTTTCAACTGCACCAACAACATGGCAGAGTATGAGGCATGTATCATGGGTCTTCAAGCTGCAATTGACTTAAGGATCAAGTTTCTGAGAGTCTTCGGAGATTCCGCTCTCGTGATCAATCAGATCAAAGGCGAGTGGGATACGAAACACCCAAACCTTATTCCTTACAAAGAGTATGTGTTGACGTTGATTCCCCACTTCGAGGAGATAACTTTTGAACACTTCCCAAGAGAGGAGAATCAGTTAGCGGACGCGCTGGCTACGATGTCTTCTATGTTCAAAGTCAAATGGGACAACGAGGCTCCCCGGATCATCATTTGGAAGTTGGATGAACCTGCACATTGCTGCAATCTCGAGACCGGAGAGGTAACAGAAAAACCCTGGTATCATGAAGTGAAAAGGTACCTTGAAGCTCAGGAATACCCCGAAGGCGCATTTGTTAATGACAAGAAGTTCCTGAGAAGGTTTGCGGCAAAGTTCTTCCTCAGCAATGGCATTCTCTATAAGCGAAACCATGATTCGATCTTACTGCGTTGTGTGGATAAGACTGAAGCAGAAAAGATCATGGAAGAGCTACATGAAGGTACCTTCGGAACACATTCCAGTGGACATACCATGGAAAAGAAAATCCTTCGGGCAGGATATTTCTGGTCCACAATGGAAGCCGACTGTTATCAGCATTCTCGAACTTGTCATAAATGCCAGATCTATGCTGATAAGGTGCACATTCCTCCGGTTCCTCTGAACGTCTTGACAACACCTTGGCCTTTTGCAATGTGGGGCATTGATATGATCGGCGAAATCAGACCTACGGCATCCAACGGGCATCGATTCATCTTGGTAGCAATTAATTACTTCACAAAGTGGGTCGAAGCAGCTTCCTACGCTACGGTAACCAAGAACGTCGTGGCACGGTTCATTCGGTACAACCTGATCTGTCGATACAGTGTACCTGAGAGGATCATTACGGATAATGGTACCAATCTTAACAACAAGATAATCACTGAGCTCTGCGAGCAATTCAAGATACAGCACCACAACTCTTCACCTTACCGGCCGAAGATGAACGGGGCTGTAGAAGCGGAGAATAAGAATATCAAGAAGATTGTGCAGAAAATGATAGTGACCTACAAAGATTGGCACGAGATGTTACCGTTTGCTCTTCATGGGTACCGTACCTCAGCACGGACGTCAACAGGGGAAACTCCCTTTTCCTTGGTCTATGGCATGGAGGCAGTCTTGCCTATTGAAGTCCAGATACCCTCTCTCCGGATAATGAAGGATGCAGGTTTGAGCGAAGATGACTGGATCCAAACTCGGCTTGATCAATTAAACCTAATCAATGCAAAGAGACTCACTGCTATTTGTCATGGTCAGACGTACCAAAAACAGATGATCAGGGCATTTAACAAGAAGGTCAGACGACAAGAGTATCAAGTCGGAGACCTGGTAATCAAGCGCATCATTCTTGCTCAAAGTGATCCCAGGGGCAAATGGACCCCCACGTACGAAGGGCCATTTATGGTTAAACATATCTTCTCAGGAGGAGCTATGATTCTAACCACCATGGATGGTGACGACCTTCCTCACCCCGCCAATGCAGACTTAGTAAAAAGATACTACGCATGAGCTAAAGACCCGCTAGGTTGACACACCTAGGCAAAAATAAGGGCTTCCCGGCGAACCAAAAAGGTTCGGGAAAAAATAAGGGATGAAATGAAAAAATCTGTACACCCGGCAAGTCGAAAACCTGAAAAGGCGGCTTGGGCAAAAATGGGTATCCCGGTGGACTGAAAACCCGAAAGGGCGGTCCAGGCAAAAGTTAAGGATAAAGCGTAATACTATGTCTCATTGGATCACCTCGCATCCAGAATTAGGAATCAACTATCGGGCTCAGATGACTCCAATCAATCAGCTTCATCTTCAACTAAGCAGCAAAGTGATGAGACGCTTGAAGACATAAAGGCGATAGCAGAGTTGGAACCCAGTGGGATTATTTTTCACATAGCTGTTTTGTTTCCTTTTTACAAAATTGTATAAACTCTATTTTTCTCGGCGGTGTTCTCTTACTAGGACGTCAGCCTCCTGTACATAAAACGCCTATTTACAGGCAAATTTCAAAATCAATACAAGTTCAATTTTTCAGACAAATTACCCATCGTTTTTATGTTTTGTTTTGCAAAGAACGTCCAATGTTCATTTTTGATATATGCGTTTGACATTAATTGCTAATCATGAATATTTGCACGCGAAACAAAAGACTAATTACAGATGACATCAGAAACAGGGGCAGTAAAGAATTGTCTAAGCGATCTAGTTGCTCTGTCCACCGAGGTACCAAGGTAAGTTCGGCTGAAGAATGTAACCAAGTTACCTCAACTCCCCACAGAGTAAGACAAGATTCAGCAATACTCTCCCCAGGAAGAGTTGGTCCCCCATCAGCCCTGAAAAGGCACAGTATCTCCAGTAAGTCCGCGATACTCTCCCCAAGCCGAGTTAGTCTACTGTCAACCTTAAGGAAATTGGGTATCCCCAGAAGATCTCAACATTCCCCAGCGGAGTATAGACATTCCTCAGCAAGCATCCCCGACAGCCTTAATATAAGATTGTTCCCCGGCGAAATACAGACACCTCAGTGGAACCATTCCCCAGTACAATCTAAAAAGTTTCCCCAGGAAAGTTGAATCATCCTCCCCAGTAGATTCTGAAGCTTATCCCCAGTAGATTCTGGAAGCTTATCCCCTGCAGAGTATGAACGCGTCTCCCCGGTTTCATTCAAATGTTATTTCCCACCAGAGCTTATAACTGGGTTATCCTCAGCTAATTACCACAGAAAGATCTTCCTCGGCAAAGTTCTTCCTATCCCCAGCGGAGTTCATCAAGTTCCCCAACATAACTCATCAGTGGAATCCCCAGCGGAGCTCTCATCAAAACCTCAGCGAAGTATCTCTTCCCGCAGAGTAATCTCTCCAACGAGTTTATTCCCCAACGGAGTCATCTTCTCCTACCAGTTTATTCTTGCAACCATCTTCCCCAGCGGAAGCGAAGAACTCTACTCTTCAACATCAGCCCAGGATTCAATTTCCCGGTAGTCGTCAAGGATTTATTTTCCTAGACGAAAATACACTCATAAACATTTCACATTATCATACACCATGACGCATGCATATACGCATCATATCACACAATCTCATTTATTTTTGAGAACGTCATGACATCATGCATCTCATACATCATGACATTGCATACAACTAATGTCTTGCCTTTTCAGGAAAAAAGGACAATCCAAAGATGATTACTATCAACTGTCACAATTTCAGATTCGATTCCTGTATCTAGCCAGGGCACATCTGTGAGTGATTTGATTCCAGATTCGATACCTGTATCCAGCCAGGGCATATCTGTAGACGAAAAATTCCAGATTCGATACCTGTATCCAGCCAGGGCATATCTGTAGACAACATATTCCAGATTCGATACCTGTATCCAGCCAGGGCATATCTGTAGACGACAAATTCCAGATTTGATACCTGTATCTAGCCAGGGCATATCTGTAGACGACAAATTCCAGATTCGATACCTGTATCTAGCCAGGGCATATCTGTAGACGATAAATTCCAGATCCGATACCTGTATCCAGCCAGGGCATATCTGTAGACGACCAATTCCAGATTCGATTCCTGTATCTAGCCAGGGCATATCTGTGAGCGATTGATTGTAGATTCGATACCTGTATCTAGCCAGGGCACGTATATAAGCAACCTTTTGAAGTTCCAGATTCGATTCCTGTATCTAGCCAGGGCACATCTGTGAGCAACTAATTGTAGATTTGATACCTGTACCTAGCCAGGGCATATCTGCATGAAGAGTTTGAAGATCAACACCTGTAACAGGCCAGGAAACCATCTTCCTTTCTCAAAGTACGTAAGTTCTCGCTAAGGAATCTCTTACGAGATCAACACTTCCAAATGGCATCTATAAGCCCATTCCCGACAAGGTTCTGTCACGTCTCCAGATGGCATCTATAAGCCCATCCTCCTATCCACCATCTCTCCGAATGGCATCTATAAGCCCATTCCCGCCATCACATTGCTGATACTCCACTATGCGAGTGGAATTTTCTGGGCACTTTAGTGTTCAATCATCTTCCACCTTCGGATCACGAAATGCACGCAAGCCAATCTACATCCTCAAGTCTAAGAAGATTGAACAGGGGCAACTGTTGTACCCAAAAATTTTCCCTCCCATTTCATCAATATTTCTCACCACAAGACCCTTGGAGCTCAAGATCAAGTTAGGGTTTGCTCTGCTCAAGACTCCTCCTTGCATTGTTGACCCAAATTAGGGTTTGTGTTTGCACAAAGATGTTTTGACCTAAAATGCCCAAGATAACTTTCATGCTTCATGTTGGACTCACAAGTTTATCCATACCAAGTTTCAAGCCTTGATTCCAAACTTTGCCCAGTCAATTGGACAGTTGACCTAGAAATCAACTGTATTGGGGAAAAAGTCAACTATGGTCAATTGACAGTCAAACCTCATGATTTTTGACCCACATCAACATTATGAACTCATATGGATCATTTTATCAAGTTTGGATCACAACTCCACAAGAAATTTGATCAGACCACCAAAAGGGCAAAATGGTCATTTTTAGGGTTTTGACTGTACAAAGGTAATTTTTGACTGTTTGAACTAGCCAATGGCAAACCAAGCTCACATATGGACTCAAGGACTCAATGACATGGTCTTGACACATTCAACAAGTTCAAAAGATCCCAAATGCACAAGATTGATAGATGAATTTTCCAGTCAACTGATCAAAATTTGACTGTGTACTGAAAAGTCAAACTTTGACTTGTTGGTCAAAATCAAGTGCCAAGATTCATTTTTCATCAAGACATGTCAAATTATGAAACTTGTTCATCAAGAAACCAAGAATTACAAATTAGGGTTTGAAATGAAGAAATTTCATAACTTAGAAATTTTCTAAGTTATGAAATTCCCTAATTTTTTCCTAACTTTGTCCCATCTTTTCATCAAGATACATTTGGATTCAAACAAAACTCAAAACATTAAAGTTATAGTCCATTGTAAAATCTACAACTTTGATTCACAAAGTTTCCTCAAAAGAAGCTTGTAGCTCAAGTTATGATTTTTGGAATAGGGGTGCAAAACATTCTAAACTTAGAAAATTTTTGACCTATTTTAGGCAGGATTTTTGCCTAACTTCATGACCACTTTTCATATGCTTCCACTTGGAATTTCAACTTGCATTACAAATATGTATTGTAGTACACATTCCAAGCTTTCCAAATTGTCCAAGAACTTCTCAAACACCCTTGTGGTTAGGGAGAATCGAATTTGTCAAGTTGGGCAAAAGTCACTTTGTTCATGGCCAAATTACATGTTCATAACTTTGCATTTTTCAAACTCAACATGGTTCAAGCTAGGTTACAGGCCTCTAATCCATTTCTTACTCAATAATTCAATGCTAAACCATTGTGCCAAGATGTTATTTCATTCATTTGGGCAATACATGTTAGATTAATCCATAGTTAGAAAAAGCATTTTATCCATTCTTGTAAAGAAACACTTTATGTCAAGTTTACAATCTAAGAGGTACAGGCCATATCTTTGGGCACAAGATTCATGGACATATCCCACTGATCAAGACTCAAGTGTGCAGCATAGATTGAGGGTAGTACATACCTGCATTATCCATACACACTTCCTTACTTATTAAAGAAGCAACTTTGCAAAAGAGGTCCAACATTGAGTTCCTGTCAAGAGAAGCCTAAACAAACTTCATGATCACTTTCCAAACATCAAACCAAGTCTGAAACACGACCAAACCATCTCTCAAACCTCCATATATAGAAAAACACAGTTTTGTGGCAAAACAAGGCATAGGTTGCAGTTTGAATCCCACAGTCCATTCCTATCGTGCGTTTTGGCTGAAACCTCTTCAAACACACTCCCTATCATCCATTGAAGCTATTCCAAGCATTAAACTGGAACTGTAACAGCCATAGCCAAGTGCGCCATTTTCATTTTTCATCTGTGCAGGTTGACTTCTGTAGCTTGATTCAGTAAGATTCAAAGCAAGCCAAGCATAGAGGAAGCATCCCTGGACCTCAAGCAAGCTGTACAAGTCCTCACACTGCATTGAAAGTTCCTGCATTGTTGCACACGATTCAAGCTGAACAGGTAAAAGTTTGAACTTCTATCTCCCTATCCAAGCATATTTAGGCTTAAGTTTGTGAAGAGGGCATGTTCTACTCATGGCCCTGAAGCTACCCATATAATTACTTTTCATTTATATTGTGTGTGTTAAGAGAATTTGGAACCTGAACATTAGGAAAAAGTTAGGTCAAGAATTGGGGGAGAAGAAATTCTCTCTCATTTCTGAGAGTTAGATCAACTTCTTTACATGTTTAGAATCGTGACATGATGCTCTATAACATTGATGTTGTAAGTTTTTGTTGAAAGTCAAAGAATCAAGAGATAGCAGGGAAGGAAGAAAACGCGCGTTTTTGTTTTGAAAATGTCTGGAGGTTGAAGACAAAGTCCTTTGGGCTGGGCCTGGCCTATTTTTTCTGTTTGCACCACTATTTCACACATACACCCCCTTGGCCCATTGTGTGTTATTTTTATCATTTTTGATTTTTTCTTTTTGTTTCTAACTTTTTACTTTTTGTCAAAATATAAAAAACATTAAAAATATTTTTCCATTCATTTTTGCATTTATTTTGAATTTATTTGCTTTATTTAGACTTGCACACATAAATAAACATAATACTTTTTATTTAAAATACTAGAAAAAAATACAATAACATTTGATTTTCTGATTTTATTTTATTTTATCTTTTGAAAACGTTTCCTAAAAAATATACTTTTTTTGTAAATAATAAATATTTTATTTTTGTATATATTTAATACAGTTAATATATAATATAAATACTTATATATTTATTAGAATATTTAGGATAAAATACAAAAATAATACATTTTTTATTTTTATTAATATTTGACCTCAAAATTACTTTTTTACAATATACTTCCCTTTTATTTATTTTTGTACATAATTAAATAAATATTGTATATGATAAATAATAAATACCTTTTATTTAGAAAAATTAGGGTTTTGCCCTAAACTTGGAAATATCCAAAATTAACCTTTTTTATTATTTTTATTTCACTTGTAAATAATCATATACTTACACAAATACATTGATACATTTACATTATACATTTTCTTATTCTTGTACATTTGATACATTTTACATTGCGATCGATTCGATTTGGTTGTAAATATTTGGACACTACTCTCCCATTAAGGTCTCATCCCCATTTGTAAACATTTGTACCCCCACTCCCGGATACTTATTTGTAATAGCGTAGACTTTAAATTCCTACAATTTATCGCTTTCAAATATACCATGGTTAGACCTAGGGTTTGCATGTACATAAAATCAAACGCTAGATAACCTAATACAAAGACAAATACATGAAATCAATACACAATCACACTTGCACCCCTAGGGTGATCCCACATGTTACCTTCCAAAATGGGCCATGCTTGCACGTTGAGTATCTTTGGCAAAACAAATCAAATGATCATAGTCCCTCGATGACGCTTTCGAAAGTTGCCTATCAAAATGATCATAGTCCCTTCAAGCAAATTGCCAAAGACACTTGGCACCATTGCATTCATGGTCCATACGATGACCCGCGCCTGTCCCGTTAAACATCCTAACGTAAGATTTCCCACCAAATACAATGGTGGAACAAAATTGTTAAAAGGGTTAAAACATGAGAAAAACCTTTGAGTAAATTTATAGGGTAGACAAACTCTTAGTTACTTGATCAACTTGCAAAACACACTTGCCTATTTTTCAAAACCACTCCACAAACACTTTCAAAACAACTTCCAAAAAAACATTTGAAACATATTTTCGAAAAGATATACACCTTTGTAAACACTCAAACACGAGTCATTACAATGGTTGCCTAAAACAAGGCGTCTTTTTCAAAACATTTTCAAAAACACACACACACACCACAATTTCAAGCAATTGAAAATCAAGGCAAGTGATCTAAACAAGTAACTAAGAGCCCATGGATAACCATGGATGAAAAGGGTGCTAATACCTTCCCTTTTCATAATCTACCCCCCGAACCCAAGAAAACATCTCAAAAGGTTTTTGCTGTGCTTTTTAACCTTTCCTTAGGATAAAATAAAAAGTCGGTGGCGACTCTTGCTCAACCGAAACATTTGCGAATACAAACGCAAAACTCAAGTCAGTTCTCCCACCGTATCACATTCTCCAATCCTGCTTCTCTCTTCTTCCTTTTCTATTATTCTCTTCTGATCTCTTGGGATTTTTGCATTTAAGAGAGTGGCTATGGTTAGAAACGGTTATATATTGGTTAGGAATTCTGTTAGGTGGTTATAGGTTAGTTGGAAACTGTTTTTCAGTTAGAGGTTGGTTAAAGCGGTTGGTTAAGAAGTTATAAATCAGTTTGAAGTTTTTTCCTGTTTATAGATGGCTGTTGCTTTTGGAAGTTAGTTACAGGTAGTTGAAATTCTGTTATTCACTTTGTTGCTATAAGTTTAGTTAGAGGCGGTTTGGAATTTATTGTTTGCAATTCTGTTATGGGTTGGAGTATAGGGCTGCGGTGTTAGTTTCCGCTTATTGTGAAATTATGTTAGCTCTATCACCATTTTTTGTTATGGTAAACTGTATATAGGCGAACATTGGTTGATACAATACTATTTTGGATGGACTGATGTTACTGGAAATGTTAACTGTTTTCTTTTTATTGTATAAATGTTCAGAATTGCTTTGGATTGAAACAACATGCATAGATCATGGCACATTATGATACGCCGGTTTAGTCATGAATAAGGTAATGAAGATGGAAGCAAACTAAAGTTGCATTTCAAACATGATAAGTCCATACAGAAAGCGATGATGAGAATCAAAGTGAAGAGTCAATGGTCAACTGGTCGCCAAATGAGCATCTTTAAGTGTGTTTCTCATTTTTGTAGTATATTTTTGGATATTGTAAATGGTGTTGGATATTTGTAATGTATTAGGTGACTTAGATATATCATGGATTTGTAGTGATTTTCTCCTTGAGTCAACCTTTGAATGTAATTTGATTTTAATCAAAACCATAGTTAACTTTGGATCACTTTGCCTTCTTCCATCCATTTAATTTCGCTTGAAGTCCTCAGTGTTCCTCTTTAACTTTGCTCAATCTGAATTTCCAATTCTTTATTTCCATTTTTATACTTTAGTTGAATGAATATGAAGAAAGTCCCAAAAGGGACTAAGAAAGACCTTCGTCAGAGTTCCCATTGAAAATCTCTTCACCTTGGAATGCAATATGGTGAACTCAGATGAACAATTAAAAACTAATCTTCAAGTAACAAAAACATTCAATTGACATTTATATGCCTTGTAAGCTACAAGTATAATAATGAACCCACAAAATTATCCTTTGAGTCGCGATTCAATATTTCTCAATTCAATCCATAAACCTTTGACTTGGTAACCAATGACCTTATAAAGTACCATGTCTTGAAGAAATCTTAATTTCAATTCTCACGTCTAAGCTAACTTGCAATACAAGCAATCAAACAATTGAGAACAATAATACCCTTGATCACAATGAATTCACAACACCCTCCTTTTATCATGTTTTTCTATCCATCAAACATCCACTAAAAATGTTGACAAACCCGAGTATAATAGGATATAAACCCTAGATTCATAGCTCTAAAGAGGAAAACACTGCGACCTGCTGTTGATATGGAAATAATAGCTTTGTAGCTTAAGGAGAAATAAATCTCAATAACCATAGATCACAACCTTAATGCTTGAAGAAGGAATCGACCTTTATTGGATATGAATGCCTTAACCACTGTAAGACCCTAATCCTTCAAGTTCTCTGATCCCATGCCAAATTATTGATTAATGAATGAATGACGTTGTTAAATGACCTAATGGGAGTTATGTATATGAGTAAATTTCGAGATGCGTAAGCCAGATAAAAGTAAAAGGGGTAGGACAAATTTGGGGTATTACAGCTGCCCCTATTTAATCGTCTTATACTTGAAAGTACGATTGGCACATGCCTTTCGGGAGTTCAAGGTAGAAGATGATTAAATATCAATGCCAAAAATTTGTCCTGGGAGAGAGTATAAGTGTTTCTTTATTTGTTTTATGATATCTACTGGGGGAAAGAATTTTTCTTTTTTAGTGAAGAGACGGAGATTGGACTTGTAACGTAGCATGATGCCAATACAAGGAAGATATCGGACTTGTAACTTAGCATGATGCCAATACAAGGAAAGGACCAGACTTGTAACGTAGCATGATGCCAATACAAGGAAGAGATCGGTCTTGTAACGTAGCATGATGCCAATACAAGGAAGGGATCGGGCTTGTAACGTAGCATGATGCCAATACGAGGAAAGGATCAGGCTTGTTATGTAGCATGGTGCCAATATAAGGAAAGGATCGGACTTGTAACGTAGCATGATGCCAATACAAGGAAGAGATCGGACTTGTAACGTAGCATGATGCCAATACAAGGAAGAGATCAGGCTTGTAACGTAGCATGATGCCAATACAAGGAAAGGATCGGACTTCTAACATAGTGTCATGCCAATACAAGGAAAGGATCGGGCTTGTAACGTAGCGTCATGCCAATACAAGGAAGAGATCGGACTTATAACGTAGCATGATGTCAATACAAGGAAGGGATCAGGCTTGTAACGTAGCGCCATGCCAATACAAGAAAGGTACAACACGGACGAGTGTTTGAATCGATACGAACGAGTATCGAAAGAAGATATAGACGAGTATTAAGAAAGGTTAAACTGAATCAATACAGACGAGTATTGAAAGAAGATACAGACAAGTATCAAAAGGTTAAACACGGACCAGTGTTTGAATTAATACGGACGAGTATTGAAAGGAGATACGGACGAGTATCAAAAGGTTAAACACAGAAGAGTGTTTAAATCAATACGGACGAGCATTGCAGGAAGATATATACGAGTATCAAAAGGTTAAACACGGACGAGTGTTTAAATCAATACGGACGTGCATTGCAGGAAGATACAGACGAGTATCAAAAGGTTAAACACGGACAAGTGTTTGAATCAATACGGACGAGTATCAAAAAGTTAAATAAGGATGAGCGTTCGAATCAATACGGACGAGTATTGAGAGAAGATACAGGCGAGTATCAAAACGTTAAACACGTACGAGTGTTTGAATCAATACGAACTAGTATTGAAAGAAGATACAGACGAGTATCAAAAGGTTAAACACAGACCAATGTTTGAATCAAAACGGATGAGTATTGTAGGAAGATACATACGAGTACCAAGAAAAGTTTAAACACGGACGAGTGTTTGAGAGACTGACATGGATGAGTGTTTAGGAATTGACATGACAAGTTTCGGAAGCCGACATGACGAGTGTTGGGTTTAGACTTGGTGTATTGACTTTGTTGGGCATTGAAAAGGTGAAGGTCATCGACTGGGGATTTTGGGAATGATGTCCTCTTATGGGGATGTATTATTACACTTGAATGATCCAGGTATTTCGTGCAAGGTACCTGATCTGGCTTATTCTTCATATGCATGTTTGAATTTATTTTGCCGCAAATATCCATGATGATGGATCGGCTACGCGCTTTTGAAGATGCAATGTTATGCAGTGATAACTATATGCAATGCCAATAAATAGACTTCATGGGGATAAGAGAAGGCCCATTGGGAACCATTGCTTATTACTGGGGATGTCAATACATATCGATGCTGGAAGTCTGCAGTACCAAAGATCGTTGGGGATACTGATAAGAGTACGCACTGGGGAGCCCATGATATCGAAGATTGTTGATGACTCTGCTGGAGATTGAATTGCCGACGAACGAGTCTTCAGGTATGCTGCTGAATTATGAATCATACCGTTAGGGAAGAGATAATCCAGATAGACCTCCCCACACCTTGAACCGTCGAGAGGATGATAGAACCGAATATGCCGAAGAATGGATAATGAACACCATGTGAATCTCTCCAAATACATGCCCCAAGTTTACGCACACTGGGGAATTGCCTCTCGAATCACTTGGGGACAGGAGACGGGTATGGAAACCTATGAATTCCCCGGTTTAGCTCTGCGAATGCCCCTGTTTAACTTCACCAGGGATGTTCTTGATTAACTCCACTGGGGATGCACTTGCACGTTCCGAGTCAAATGACGACTCTGAACTTTCTGAATTCGCTTGGGGAATCAGTTTTGAAGTTGTATGTAGTAGATGAAGGCGGCTTCGTGTACTGGCTAGGTCAGGGTGACCGTTACGATGCTTTTAGCTTGATTCGTTTCATGTATCATAGTTGGCTTGAGCCACTTTGCAAGTATGGATGAAGAATGCCTCTGTATGGAGGATTTCTATGAAGCTCTATGTTGAATAGAAGACCAGAATATCCATGCCATAATAAGGTATGAGGTGGCCTGCCCCAATCTCTTGAACCATGAAATAAACTGCTCTTGATTACAGCTTTCCTGGAGAGATTTGTCGAATCTCGACGTAACTTACTCAAGTTGAATGAATTATGAATAGATTTATCAATGTGATAGCCCCTGATTGGTCGAGCTTGAAGAGATTTATCAACGTGACAGGCTCTGATTGACGGCTTTGAGGGAATGCCCCAGACTTGGCTGAGCTTGGAGAAATCGATTCTCGACGTGATTGCCCCAGATTGGCGGAATCTGCTAACTTCATCTTTGAAGGGTACTCAGACTGTGAAGCACCAAGGTGATTTCTCTTGACATAATCACCGGTTAACGTGCTGCTGGATAAGTCATTTCTCTTATGGCAGCTGACTCTTGCTTCAACAGGATATTCAAGCCTCTCTTCTCTGACAAGATTGAGCTCTTTACCGATTGTTCATTGTGTAAACTTACTTGATGTTGATAAGTTGTTTTGTATGCAGAAGAATGTTTATTATGAGAATGATAATTCTAATGCAACACATATGTAAGTCTTGAAGTTTGAAAAAACTTTGAATGAAATGATGTCACAACTCTGTTGTGAACGAGTCACTAGCTAGAGAGAAACATTTGCAAATTCTTTTTTAAAGATAATGCAAGCATATGATGCCAACACAGATATTCAAACATACCTCTTAGAAGTCAGCTAAACGCTATCTCGTTGTAGCACGCTTTCAAATTGACCCATGCTTCAATTAGGACTTTTATGGGTTGTAACGTGGCCTGGTTCACGGTTTTAGAAAAAAGGATTTAAGGCTAAAAATTATTTGGTTCCCACCCATTCTCCATGATGTTCTCCATTCCTATGTTCAGTCGACCCGATACAAGCACTCATCTCTCAAGAAGAGTTTGCGATGGTTGAGGAACCATTGAGGCCTCTTGGACACGACAGTCACTAACTTCTGATTTTGGTGTCTGATCAGACGACTTTGTTCTTTTATGAGGATTTTCATTGGTAATCCTTTCCTCGCCTTTTAGGATTTTCAATTTCTTTCTTGCTTTTTCATGGACATGTTCTTCTGAATTTCGATTTGGAAGTCCAGTGGGATGCCCCAACTTTTTCCTAAGCGACTTGTTTTCAAGTTTCGACTTAGCGGGGATTTTTGTTTCTTTCTTATTCGCATTTTCGATTTGAACAAGTCGTTGATCTTTGCGTTGTCTTTGATTTGTCGGAAGTGATCATGACTGTCAGAGTCTTTAGTAGATGATGGATAGTCATTGTTGTATCGTCTTCTGTCGACCTCCTGATGTGCGAGAGATACCCATTGGGATATTGTCAATAGATGCACGTTGTTGTTAGATGAGGGTTAACCATTGTGGTTTTGACTTTCCTCAACCTTTTAATGGATAACCATTGTTGTATCCTTGGATGCACACTCTTGAAGAGTTCTGAATGCTTGATCAGATTAAATGAACACTACCCGCCCCAGGGTTAAAATGAGGTTTTTTTCTGAATAGAAAAGAAACTCCTACTTCGAAGGCTCAGAGGGGTTGACGAGGGTCTATCTCCCTTATATCTCCGGTGTTTAGGAATTTAAACAAGGCCTGTACATCGTCAGCAGGGACTTACTCAAAAGCGAACCAATCAAAGATTTTGCGTTTTTACATCATCGTCATCCTCCCTCCAATCTTTACCTAAGTATAAGACTTAGAAGATTGGCATTGATATGCAAGTAAAACAATTAAAGAGTGATAATGAATGGATGAATAAAAATGAAAGGAACACTTCAAGACAAGCATACCTATTGCATTAAGATTTTCATTCAAAAATAGACAAGTTTCTATATACAAGAAATGTTTAAACAAACAAGCAAGAATGAAAATGAAAATGCACTAAAGAGAACCAATGGTTTCCATCATTGAGGAGACTTGACTCCGTATGGACTTGTTGACGACTTTCTGTAGTCTTGATGCTTGAGTGTGCGAGAGAATTCCCCTACTAATCTGACGTGAACACAACAGTCTCTGAATTGATCCAGTCTTGGACCTTGTCTCTAGATGACATACCATATTCAATCGATTGGCCAGGTGCCCCAGTATAATATGAATAGAAGATACTTTCAGGAGAACGAATGAATGACTTACCCAATGAATCGGTATAAACTACATCACCAAGCATATCTTGCTCCAAAGAAATAATATAGTTCATCTTCTATCAGAATAACAAAGACATCCAACTCGTGAGAAAGATCCTGGCAATTGGCCAAATAGGAATTGGACTTCTGGAGGAGACGCCAGACAGGCGCTGGGCTTTATACTTCAACCCTTTTACAGTCCTCGATATCAAAACTGGGTGCCCCAGAATAGGGGATACATCTAGCATGTATATTGCAATTGGAAGAGATGTTTGTGGGAAGAGGACCCCAAAGATCAGAGCTTTGTCGAACTTTACCAGGAGAGGAAATAACTGGATGTAGTGGGCTGGGGTCACATCACCATGCTCATCAGGCTTATTTTGTCTTGGCTTAAAATCTTTTTTCCATGAACTCACTAGGGGAATAAAGACTGGTTGCTGTTGAACTGATCAGGTAACGCAAGGCTGTGGAGAGTGCCCCTGATTGAATAGTCGGATGCCCCGATATGGCAACAATATCTGACATTAGTATCATGGACGAAGCACTAATACAAGATCCCATAGTATATGTGAACCATCTGTTGATAAGATGCTCCAAGAACTCAAGATTGTGTAGCACTCCATGGTTGAAAGTAATTCCCAAAAGGTGAGGAGGAGAGGGAACCCCTATTATGGAAGTAAGTGAAAGATTGTTGACATCATTATCAGAGCTTCCATGACCTGGCTTATCTGAGTCTTCGGTTAAATATCTTCCTTCTTGAAGGATTTCTGACCACGGGCCAAAGCTTGTATGTATATCACTCAGAGCTATTCCACAACTGATCCCTGAACATGTGTGGTGAGAAATCAAGTTGAACCTTTGACGAGAATACCAGGCCTGAATAATAATCCCCAATCTTTGAGTACCTATCATGGATGCATGAATATGCATGGGGTGAATGAATGAATGCCATGTCATGTTCTGCTATTTCCATGGAATTTACGTGCTTTGATTTTGATTTTACGTAAGTAAAAGATGGAAAGGTTCAACACAAGGCTTGCAAATATGATTCCTTGGAAATAATAGAACATGTATGTTAAGCATGTGGTTAGCCATATTATGTATACAAAGGCATGAGATCAAAGAGGATTAAGGTTCCATCATTCCTGAACATGATTGTTGCGCTGTTTCTGAACCATATGAGTATCATCAAGTCAAAGGTCCGACATAGCTTCCGCACATATAAGAACCGAGTAACATGTGGATCATCAATAATACAGGATCAAGGCTTCTGGAACCGGATGTTGTTGAGCGTTTTCTGAATACGCTGGGAATACCAAGATCAAAGGCTCGAATAAATCTCCAAGTAAGCAAGTCAGGAACTCAGAAAATAAATCTGAGAACCATACGGTCACCAATAGAATATATCATCTGCATAAAGTCACCAACAGAAATCCAGAACATAGCCATTAGAACCAATAGTCACTGTCTGAGCATAGTCACCATCTGAATATGAGTAACCATTTGAACACAATCACCATTTAAGCATAATCACCATATGTTCATGTCATAATAATTCCCTCCCCACTCACGGGTGAAGACTAGGTCAGGGTAAGGCAATGGTAACTCAGAATCGAGGGTACTCCTGAAAAATTATCGCCGTATCACCAACGTGAAAACGATAGCCCCTCATTTGTACCTCATCTGAGCCTGGACGACATGGCGGTGATAGTGAGACCTAAGTCAACTAGCTGTTCATGTTCCACTCTATTCCTAGGGTTCCTATGGTATACAACTCTGGCCTGGGTATTGGGCCTTTTACCTCATAGTAACACCCGCCCAATAAGAAGAAGATCTAGTACAACAATAGTATATGGAAGACAGTAAAATGCAATACATACATATGCTCAAGTATATATAAAACGAGTGAATAAACTGAAAGCATAAAAATAAACACCCAAAGAAAAGAAAGCAAGAGCTAGGAGCGACTCCGGGATGGACCAGCATTTGGTCGACCTGTCCCTAGTGAAGTCGCCAGCTGAAACAACAGGCTAAAAATCATCAAACAATGAAGTCGCCATCGAACGTATTTTATCCCACATGTAGGGAAAGGTAAACATCAAGAAAACCTGAGAAGGGAGAAGTCATGGTCTTGTGATCGAGATATCGGGTAAGGGAGTCTATTATACGAGGGGAAGGTATTAGCACCCCACACGCCCGTAGTACTCTACGGTATCCACTCTTGTTATCTATCTTATGGGTGTGTTTAATCTATGCTTACTGTTTACTATACTACTGAAGGGCGAATTCATGCAAGAGAAAGGGGAAAAGAATGTAGGGAAAAGAAAATTGTGCTCGCTTGGGCTCTACCCCAATGCCTACGTATCCTTTTTGAGTAATCAGAGCTACCGTAGTTCGGCTCACATGTCTTTGTTTGTTTGTGTTTTTTATGGACGAAGTTAATTCCGCCTTCTACCGCAACTCGACCTTTGGAGACTTATGCGTTGGCACATAAGTAAACTAATCATGTCCTTACCTGAAAAGGGTTTTCGAGAAAAAGTGCTCGAGCGCACAAAATGGTTTGAATTGGTTTGTATTTTATTACCTTGAAAAAGGGTTTAAGTATGATTAGCATGTTTTTGATTTGCTAAGAAAATGAGTTTTAGTTTTAAATGCAAGGATGCAAAAAAGGAAAGAAAAGTCAAAGGGAGATTAGCCTATTTCTAAACCTAATGTTATCGTACAATGGTAGTCCTAAGTCAAGGATGAATGAAAGGGAAACATATACCTAATGTTAGTATGCATGGTTAGCAACCTAAGGTCTAACACGCATCCGAACGGAGCAAGCACATCCTAAGGGAACATGGTATGTACAAGGATAAAGCAAGCAAGCTAATAAGCTCAAGAGAGCACACCTAAAGAGATTCTGCCTAAGTTAGCATGCCGAAGAAAGTCTAACAAAACTATCCTATAGGGAACATGCAATGAGAGCGAAGTTGTGATCTCAATTTCTAAATTGAGTGACTCATCGATCAATAAGAAATAACAGAAAGCGGTAAAATCCTATAGGGAGCATGCACCGAGGTCAAAGACGTGATCTCAATTCCTAAATTGAGTGACTCATCGATCAACAAGAAAGTAAACAAACACAAGCACAACACATATAGCAAATGAATTGCGGAATGCCTGCTACATGTCTTTAAACAGCGACTTCGAGCGCACGCTCTTTATTTCCTACTTCTCATGGTATCTAGAAAAGCGGTAAATTGCGGAAATGAGGAATAAAATAAAGTGGAGATGATACCGAACGGAGAAGGTCCGTTGCCTCTTCATAATCATACAAACAATAAGAAAACTCTACAGAACCCAGTTCACCTAAGTGCTCGAAAGAATTGATTTCCAAGCATTCCACATTGCGGAAGTTGTATTAACATTCTATCACAAAATATTGGCTAAAAATGGCAACAAAAATGATTACCAAACATAAAAGTAATAATAGAAAATTCTAATAAAATTTTGAGAAATCTAAGAATTCTCAAATATTTCCTAAAATATAATAACTATTTTTGGTTATTTGGCCATGCAATAAGATTAACAAAAAACAATAAAAGGAAATTAATAAAACAAAAATGTAAAGATTTCAGGGGGTGCAAGAATGGAATCAAGAGGTAGTATATATCAACATTCCTAAGCCTAATTATATAATGGGCCCAATGGTTTTTGTTTACGATCACTGGTGTTATAATTTTTTTACTTGGGCTTATTAGGGTGTAACGTTTTGGCCACATTCATCCAAATTCAGTCTAATATATTCATTATTTTTTTATTTACTAGCAAACTAATAAAACGAAAATATAAAACTAATTAAAAAACAATAATGTATAAAAAAGAAAAGGGTTGAAAAATGAATGCTTCAACTTATCTGCAAACGTATGAACATTCTTCCTCATCTTTCTCGCGGCGAAGTCAAAACGAATTTTCTGATAAACTCAATCCGCCGTCCGATCGATACACTCTCCTCTTGTCCTATCCGTCACGTTACACTAAAACTTCATCAATTCAGCTCTTGCATGTTCTTGATTGCTTCATCTCATCGTCAATCGAATCGCTATTCAGAGCGATCTTCTCTCACGACTTTCGTCTCCGACGACCTCAACACAGCGTCACCACCATTTTCCTTACGATCATCGTCAACTCTCGAACTTCATCGTGTTTCTCTTCTCATATTCATGCGACTAAAACCTCGCATCTGCTTTTTCTTCAGATTCAAACGGCGGCAAAGCTTTGATGAAACATGATTCCATTGCGTCTTCAAGGTTCTTGCATAAGCTTTGGCAGAACAAGGTTGCAAGAGATCAAAGACTTACCGACAGGAGAATGTATGGCGCGTATTCGACAACAACGAACAAAGATATAACACTAGATAATTCTCGCTCCAGGTATGATTACAATCAAATTCACTCTTCTTCTTTTTGTTTTAAATCACAACTCGTAAACCTTCTTCCAATCCCAAATTTTCTTGTGCATTTTTGCTTTGATGCTATATTGACGTAATTGTGCATTCTTAATGATATTGCGATTGCGTTTGATGGGGAAATGAAAGAGGTTGAAGTGGTGTGAGGATTAATGATGACACATTTTTAAATTCACGTTGATGAAGTATGTGGAAGATGCTGACAAAGTTGCAGAAGTAATGTTAAAACAGATTCGTGTGATGAAAATGCAATGCAGTATTGAAGGTGATGATGAATGGAGGTTCTGTCGCTTGAAATAGAGATGAAGATGAAGCAAGAATTGCAGAGAATTCGATGAAGGATCTTGCATCTTAGAGAAGGGTGAATTGATGAAGAAGCTTGAAGGTTCAGCAGGTTGAAGATTGAAGAATTTTCAAAAAAATAGTTATGGAGAGAGAATCGAAAGGATAATTAAAAGGTGAGTTTGCTAATTTTCTCTGTTTTTTGTGTGAATGAATCATGTTCTCCAATCCTGCTTATCTCTTCTTCCTTTTTTGTTATTCTCTTTTGATATCTTGGTATTTTTATAGTTAAGAGAGTGGCTATGGTTAGAAACGGTTATATATTGGTTAGGAATTCTGTTAGGTGGTTATAGGTTAGTTGGAAACTGTTTTTTTCCAGTTAGAGGTTGGTTAAAATGGTTGGTTAAGAAGTGGTGAATCTGTTGGAAGTTTTTTCCTGTTTATAGATGGTTGTTGCTTTTGGAAGTTAGTTACATGTGGTTGAAATTCTGTTATTCACTTTGCTGCTGTAAGTTTAGTTAGAGGCGGTTTGGAATTTGTTGTTTGCAATTCTGTTATGGGTTGGAGTATAGGGCTGCGGTGTTAGTTTCCGCTTGTTGTGAAATTATGTTAGCTCTATCACCATTTTCTGTTATGCTAAACTGGATATAGGCGAACATTGGTTGATACAAAACTATTTTGGCTGGACTGATGTTAATGGAAATGTTAACTGTTTTCTTTTTGTTGTATAAATGTTCAGAATTGCTTTGGATTGAAACAACAGACATAGATCATGGCACGTTATGATACGCCGGTTTGGTCATGAAGAAGGTAATGAAGATGGAAGAAAACTAATGTTGCATTTTAAACATGATAAGGCCACACAGAAAGCGATGATGAGAATCAAAGTAAAGAGTCAATGGTCAACTGGTCGCCAAATGAGCATCTTTAAGCATGTTTCTCATTTTTGTAGTATATTTTTGGATATTGTAAATGGTGTTGGATATTTGTAATGTATTGGGTGACTTAGATATATCATGGATTTGTAGTTATTTTCTCCTTGAGTCAACCTTTGAATGTAATTTGATTTTAATCAAAACCATAGTTAACTTTGGATCACTTTGCCTTCTTCCATCCATTTAATTTCGCTTGAAGTCCTCAGTGTTCCTCTTCAACTTTGCTCAATCTGAATTTCCAATTCTTTGTTTCCATTTTTATACTTTAGTTGAATGAATATGATGAAAGTCCCAAAAGGGACTAAGAAAGACCTTCTTCAGAGTTCCCATTGAAAATATCTTCACGTTGGAACGCAATATGGTGAGCTCGGATGAACAATTCTAAGCTAATCTTCAGGTAACAAAAACATTCAATTGACATCCGTCTGCCTTGTAAGCTACTAGTATAATAATAAACCCACAAAATTATCCTTTGAGTCATGATTCAATATTTCTCAATTCAATCCATAAACCTTTGACTTGGTAACCAATGACCTCATAAAGTACCATGTCTTGAAGAAATCTTAATTTCAATTCTCACGTCCAAGCTAACTCGCAATACAAGCAATCAAACAATTGAGATCAATAATACCCTTGATCATAATGAATTCAAAACACCCTCCTTTTATCATGTTTTTCTATCCATCAAACATCGAGTAAAAATGTTGACAAACCCGAGTATAATAGGATATAAACCCTAGATTCATAGCTCTAAAGAGGAAAACCCTGCGACCTGCTGTTGATATAGAAATAATAGTTTTGTAGCTTAAGGAGAAAGAAATCTCAATAACCACATAACACAACCTTAATGCCTCTATTTAATGCTTGAAGAAGGAATCGACCTTTATTGGATATGAACGCCTTAACCACTGCAAGACCCTAATCCTTCAAGATTTAAGATCCCATGCCAAATTATTGATTAATGAATGAATGGCGTTGTTAAATGACTTAATGGGAGTTATGTATATGCGTAAAATGTGAGATGCGTAAGCCAGATAAAAGTAAAAGGGCTAGGACAAATTTGGGGTATTATAGAAGGCCTCAATCAGGTGGCAATAAACCTTAGAGTGAGAAAGGGTTCCCATATGGTCATAAACTCGGCTTCTTTATCTGTTGAAGAAGCATGGAATTCCATTGTGAACCATCCAAGACATGCATTTTTTACACGAAAGGAGCCATAGAAGGACTGGAATTTTATCATTTACCGAACATCATCACAAATCCAGTGAAGGAGTCTTGTAGACTTGATCCTTTGTCACTTGGGGTTAATTGGATCAGTCTTGTCACTTCGACCTTCCTATTCTTTATTCTCTCATTATCTTTATTGATAATGTTGCATGTTGGGAGCAAAGACTCGAAGATGGAATTCAACCACATTTGGAGAAGTCAAAATGGACCAGCAAAAAGAATGTTTTTCCATAGCTTGTAAGTCTTTAGGATTTTGACAGATTCTTCTAAAGACTCGTAGAGAAAACCCATGATTATTTGGCTTAGGCACAACTTGTTCCCAACATGTAGCTGGTTTGCTATGGTGAGGAATCTTTTTTCTATTTTAATAGAGCTCGAACAAAAAACACAGCACGGTAACCATAACACCAGAAAGGCAATATTCTCTCTGTCAAAGACCTCCTCATTTTTATTGTCGTGGTGATCAACTATGAAATGGTTGAAGTGGGTTTACCCTCTGCAATGTTGATAGTATTTTTATCCATCTCAAAGGGGTTGATGGTTTCTCCAGTAGGTTGAAGGCTAGTGATCAGGGAAATGTCAAAAAAAGTGGGAGTAATCATTCCACAAGGGAAATGGAAGGTGTTGTGAGAGGCATCCCAAAAATATAGCGAAACTACTAACATGCTTTGGCTATAGCCTAGACCATATTTGATAATTAAACCATGTCATAAATCTCCATCTTTCTCCAAAACTGACCTTTATTTTTCTCAACTTAGGGAGCAAAGAGAGGTATGGCTCATGATCTTTCATTAAAGGGCAAGAATGAAACACTCCAAGAGTGTTTCCCATACAATCTAGATTAATGGGATTGTCTGGTTTTGAAACGTCAATTGAAGACTTCGCTTGAACCTTTGGTTTTAGCATCAGGTATAACTTTGCCTTTACCATCAGTTTTCCTCTTGCTAGCCAAGGGTTTCATAAGATGTTAAGTAGGATAAAACTCAAGGAGTTTCTCAGCATATGCATTAGGGTCAGGTAAAAGACCCATATATGCGTGCGTTTCACCAAAAATGGTTAGAGAAACAAGTACCTAGGATTGCTAGATTTTTTGTTTCTCTTCAAGTAGAGGAGGCTCGGGAACATACTCCTGATTTCCTACCAATAACGACTTGCTATTTAAGTGATTGGGATTGAGGCTTCTTTCTGGTTTTTTAATGCTTTGTTGGTTCTGGGCGCCATTGTTGAGGTTTGGAGCTTGGAAGATGAAGAATTTATGAATAAGTTTTCAAGAAGACGCAAGTTTGTAAGTTCAGAACTGGAAAACTTGTTAAAATAAAAAGACTAAGGTATTTATAAGGAGAAGAAGAAGTCGCTTCATTTTCATTTTTAATGATAAATGAAGAATTAATGGGGCACTCGTAACTTTCTAAGAGGATGTACAAGCAGATGCCTATACAATTACCTTCATGCTCCTATTTTTAGGGGTAATGATTCTTGCAGCGATGCACTACTCAATGAGACGTTTCTGAAAAAGTGGTCATTATGACCATGATGTATCAACAGTAAT
Source organism: Vicia faba (assembly GCA_948472305.1). Classification (NCBI taxonomy): domain Eukaryota; kingdom Viridiplantae; phylum Streptophyta; class Magnoliopsida; order Fabales; family Fabaceae; genus Vicia; species Vicia faba. The sequence goes on along the minus strand of OX451735.1, from coordinate 450,611,207 downwards.
TAATTTCGCTTCAAAAGATTTCAAAAATGTCATTTTCTCATTGTGATCGAAAAATACATTTTTGGCGGGCAATTTGTTAGCTAGAAATTCGACGCTCAAGTAATGCCAAGAGTTCGAAGGAAATTTGAGAAAAGCATTAGAGATAATTAAAATTTTTTTTCGACAGGAATAATGGATGACATTTCGACCAAAGTCTTGGAAAAATGGTTCACATTGGTGAAATGGTACTGTGGTACCCCAAAATTTTCCCTCTCTTTTTTCAAGACATTTCTCACAAAGATCTGCAAAAGCTTAAGCTTGCACAAGGATTGATCAGGTCAAGCCATCCCCTCAACACTGATGCCTCAAATTAGGGTTTGAGTTTGCACAAGGAAAATTGGCAAAATCTTGATCATCAAAAAGTCAAGAAAGTCAAAAGTCAATTTGGAAAGTCAAACTTTTCAAGACTTATAAATCTTTCTAAGTGTTTTGTACATAATAATTTCATTTCTTCATGCCAATCTTTCACCAAGATGCAAAATGATTCAAAGAAAACATCCAACATGAAAGTTGTAGATCAAAATGAGATCTAAAATTTTGTAGGGCATAACAAGTTCTAGAAATGCTTGGATTTTGAGTTATAAATTCCTAAAGTCATGACATATTCATCTAACACTTAGAGAAATTTTCAACAGATTTTTGTCAGGATTTTATCCCAACTTCTTGGAATTTTTTCACATAGTTCCAAGATGATTTTGTCAAAATGGTCAACATGAAAGTTATAGAGGATGATTCAAGCTTTCCAAAACATCCAAGAGCATAAATTTATCATACTTGAGCTAGGATATTCAAGGGCATGAAGTTGGGCATCCATTCTTGAATTGCAAGTCATTTTATTGAAGAACACATAACAAAACCCTTATGCTATGCTTCATAATCTTGTGTTGCAGGCCTTCTTGCTTGCAAATCTCATCATAATTTAATTCTTACACCCACTTTTGAGCTATTACCCAAGTGTTTTAGCCATTGTCCAAAAGATATTTCCATTTATGGCATAAAGGCATCATTACTATTCTTGAAAAGCAAGCTTGTTGGCACAAAATTGTCTTGAGCCCATACCTTGTTTTCTTCTGATTTTGCTCCACCATAAATCATGGAAAGTAGCCCCTCTAAACCAGCAACTTTGGTACTTCATATTGGGACCATGACATAACTTGATATTTGGAATCCAACCTAGCCATAACTCCATAGTTTTATAAACCAAATCATGTTGTTACAAACCTTTCCCCTATAAATAAAAAAAGCATTTGCAAGAGAAAAAGGTCAGGAAAATAGAGAGAAAAGTCAGAAGTTTTGTTGTGTACACAAACCCTCAAAATCCCATACTCTCAAAAAAAAGCCATTACAGTACACAAAGTTCCCATTCTTGAGCTTTGAAATCAAAATCCTAGAACTCTACATACTTTGCAAGTTCAGTCCAAACATTAAAGCACCTCACATACATCACATAGAAGTTGTTCTAACTCAAGAACAAGCTTCTGTAACACCTCTATTTTTTTCCAAGTTCAAAGACAGTCAAGGAAGCAACTCAAGCTCAAAGCATAAATTCCAGCTTCAAGGTAAGTCTTCTTAACATTAACCCTTCATTTCAAGCATCATTAATGATTCATCTTTGAAGATAGAATGTATTAACCATTTCCCTTGAAGCTAACCTTTTGCTTGTCTTCCATCCTTGTCAATTATATGTTAAGAACTGGCTTGTACAGACCATAAAACAATGTTGGAGTGAAAACATTGCAGCATGAGTCGACACAAAGACTTATGTGTCGACACATACTGTTATACAGGGAAAAAACAAAAGAAAAAGGGTGTATGAGTTTACACAAAGCATTATGTGTCAACACATACTGTTATTCAGGGACAAAATAGAAGGAATAAAGAGTGTATGATTCGACACAAAGCACGTATGAGTCGACACATGTAGGGAATGAGTCGACACATACCCTTATGCATCGATTCATACTGAGTTGATTTGGACTTACAGGAGTAAGACAAGCTTATGTGTCAATGCAAAGGAGCATATGTCGACAAACAATATTAAAAAATGCAGTTTTCCATTCTTTTACATTGTTTTACATATTTCATATATTTTCTTCATTTCTATTCAATATGGTTGTAATATTTAAGCTCCTATACATCCAAATTTGTAAATTGTACTCCCATCCCCCTAATGATGTAATAGCATAGGATTTTAATTTCCGCAAATTTATCATTTTTCATATAATTGTTAGTAATTAGGGTGTGTATGGAAAGACTAAAATCAATCCTTAGACAACCATAATCCAAGACAAAACAATACATGAAATCAAAATACTTGCACACTACACCTCTAGGGTTAACTCCACTCGTTGCCTTGAGGAAATTGTCATATTATGCATGTGAGATGCTTTAGTGAAAAAAAAAATCATAGTCCCTCAACGATGCTACGAATGTTGCCTTACAAATGATCTTAGTCCCTTAAGAAAAATGCTAAGGTTTCTCGCAACATTGCATCTTATGACTATACGATGACCCATGCTCGTCCCTTTACATCCAAAGATAGTGCTTTTTACCAATCAATGGTAAGATAACAATGTCAAAGGAAGAGAGAAATGAACAAAAGACTTTTGAGTATGTAGAACGTTCTTAGTTGCTTGCTCACAATCCATCTTCAAAAATAAAACATCTTTTCAAATACATTAAACACTTTCAAAACATGAAATATTTTATAAAAAGTACAACACTTTGTATGCTTTCTTATAGAGACGAGAATCATTACAAAGTTTTCCTAAACGAAGGCGCTTTTCAAAAATAATTTCAAAACCTACCACAAACACCTTTCAAACAAAGCAATTTCAAAAGTGAGCTAGCAAGCAACTAAGAGCCCATAGATAACTATGGATGAAAATGGTGCTAACACCTTTCCTTTTCATAACCTACCCCCCAAACTCCAAAAAATATCTCAAAGGTCTCTCCTGTTCTTTTCATCCTTTCCTTATTGGATAAAAGAAAAGTCGGTGGCGACTCTTACTGTCCGCAACAATTGCGATAAAATGCTAAACACCCAAGTCAGTTCTCCCACCGTATTACAGAACTAGAGACTCTGCTCGGGAGACTTAAAAGTGGGGTTACCTTAGTGCTAGATCACCTTTAAATTGCTTTCATTGTTTAATTTGTTGGCTTTACCTTTATGGGTCATTGTTTGGGTTCGTATTGGTCCTCTACCCGGATCTGGGAACATCATTAGTTAAGTAGCAATCGATTGTGGAAACTGTATGACGTAGAGCGATATGGTTGAAGCAATGGCTACGTTAGTGTGACACATTTCTTAGTACCGATATTCCTTGTGTTGAATCGAGGAGAATACGGGGCCACTGAGCATTGTCATAAAGCACTAACTGACCTTAGAACCTTTAATTAAACAACTTGGCCATTAGGAAGTAGTGAGGTAGCTGGTTTTGGTGGAAAGCTGAAAATTGGTTGATACTAGATACTAAGCTCATTGAGATCGAACTTTTGGGATATTTTGGCTGCAAGAAAGATTGACTGTGCTAAAGCAATGCCCAATGAAGAAAGATCAATGATATTGAGATTCCCTAGAACCCGATTACTTTCTAGGACATGTTGAACCAACTAAACTTCAAGAGGGTACTTAATTATAAACTCCATGCAAGCTTAAACCTAAGGACTTGTTTGCTTTACTTGTATATGATTACTTGTACATAAACATAATGACATCATACCATAGAATTTTCAATAAAAATTTCATGGGTCTCAAGGGCTTATGATGCAGGGTTATACCGAATCAGACGTCTATCAAGGGGTAAAAGGATCTATTTTCCTCTAGACAAATGTTGTCAAAGACCAAAGCACATTGTCTTGAGTCAAGGTCTATGACCCACTTGACATGGTGAGGTTGATTCTTATAGAAGGACATTCAACGATACGAATTTCTTCAAAAGCTGTAATCAAAGTTCAACTTCTGACCTTCTCTTGTGTTTACCCTGTGAGATCCTTGAAAACATTGAATTTTACATATCATGCATGTCATTGCATAACAGGTATTATCAAGACCGATTTCTCATTTTCTCACTGTTTATTTCAGTAAGAAAATGGCTTTAGAGCAAAGAGTTAAAGATCTCCAAGCTCAGAACGCCTAGTTCCAACAAGTGCTCTTGAACTTAGCCAAGGGGCAGGAAGATCTGAAAGCACTCTTCACCAAAGGGAGCAAGAAGAAGGCAAAGAAACGAGCTGACATCTTAAACATGGGGAAGAGGTTTAAAAGGCCCACCAAACAAGGCCAAGTTGAAGAAGATTCCTTTGAAGAGAATGAAAATCAAGATAAAGATGCTAGGAGCACCCTCACTAGGGGTGGAAACAATCAAATCTCTAAAGATGAGGATTATTCTGATGAGCAATACCCGCCGACCGACGACAAATATAAGCAGCTAGAAGATAGACTAAAGGCTGTGGAGATCTAAGTTGTGCCTGGCTTAGACTCTGGAGACTTGGGTTTGGTTCCTGGGGTGGTAATCCCCCACAAATTCAAGATCCCTGCTTTTTCCAAGTATGATGGGGTCTCTTGTCCGAAGCTTCATCTAAGATCCTATGTCCATAAGATTCATCCGCACACCGCTGATAGGGAACTATGGGTGTACTTTTTCCAAGAGAGTCTATCTGGGACACAGTTGGAGTGGTTTTACCAATTGGAAGGGACCAATATCCACAACTGGGAGGATCTAGCTGCTGCTTTCTACAAGAAGTACCAATACAATGTTGATCTTGCACCAACTCGTGTGCAGTTCCAGAATATGACCATGGGTTCAAACGAGGGTTTCAAAGAATATGCTCAAAAGTGGAGAGCCTAGCCGGAAGGGTTCAACCTCCTTTATCTGATAGGGAGCTGGTTGATATCTTTATGGGAACTTTGACAGGACCTTTCTTCAACCACCTAATCAGAAGATCTTCAATTGGATTCATCGAGCTGATTCTATCCGGGGAACGAATTAAAGGCGAAATTAAAAGCGGAAAAATCTAGATGGCTGCATCTTCAAGTACTGAAAAGAATACGTACATTGGAAAGAAAGAGTCCAACGCTGTATATGGCCAAGATGGACATGCTAGAGGTAACCACAACCAATATGTGGGAGTTGTGCTAATCTCTAACCCTACATTTATGAAATAACATCAACAGAGGAATCATCATAAGGAGGTCGCACCTAAAAGACAATTAACCAAAATTAACATGTCACTGGCTCAAGCGTTACAACACATGTTGAAGGTAGAGCTGATTACGTTAAAGGCTCCTCTCCGGAATCCCAATACTTCTGCTCCTAGTTACCATCCTAATGAAAGGTGTGCATACCATTCTAATAGTCCTGGACATGATACGAATGGCTACTGGGCTCTGAAGACCAAAATTCAAGATATGATTCGGCCTTCCTAAGGTTCCCAACATAATCACTTCTCCCATGCCAAATCATTGAGAGCGTCCAGTTTCTTTTGAATTTTCAATTGTAATTTATTTTATTTGTTTGAACACTTATCTATTATGTCAAACTTTGTTTCATTAATGCATTGCATATGTTTGTCTTGAATTAATCCATTCATTTTCACTATATTTAAACTGTGCTTTTTATTCCCTTTTTGTGATATTCAACTCTCGTTAAAAGTTGTAAGCATTTAGCGGGAGAATGACGAAAACAATACCATAATCTCATACAATATGCTTTTGGATAGACCTTGTTGACGATGTACATGCGTTCTTTCAATTCCTAAACAATGGAGTTATAAGGAAGATAATCCCTAGTCAACCCCTTTGAGCCAAAGAAGTAAGAGTTTTCTTTTTTGCACAAATTGAAACCTTTAATCATAACCTAGGGCAGGGTAGTTTCTCAACTAATTCAAATGTGCGTTTAGTCGTAAGTTTTCACTTTGTACACAACGAATGACATAAAAAATCCTCCTGAATCAAAAGATGACGATGGTTCTCCATAAAATAGGCAGTAATTATCTCTCAAAAGAAAATCCCGCTGAGTCAAAACCTATGAAGGAGATTTAAGAAAAACTGGGGCGTCATGCTGACTGTAATCTCAAAACAGTCAGGCAAAAAAATTAGGGACAATAAAAGAGGTCGTTACAAATCCTGAGCAACAGAAAAATGTTGCAAAAATGACTACCTTCTCAAATAAACTTCCAGTATCCGAACCATCACTAAAATATCATTCCAGATTCCAATTGGAATCCAAACGCGCAATTAACTGAGTATAGGGTTGAAAAACATCATGAAGAACGAGTCGGGTACAAATAAACTTTGAGCCTTATCCTTTGTTTCTTAAACTGTGAACCAGGCCACGTTACAACCCTTTAAAAGTCCTAATTAAATCATAGGTTAGTTCGAAAGCATACTGTTACAAAAGGTATCCTGACTTTTGTAAGGCTTACTGTAAATCATGAGTTGAATTCATATTCTTACAAAATTCTTTGATTTGCTAAAAATTCATTTTCAAAAAATTCAAGACAAACATAAACTTTGCATTGTTTGAATACCGCTGTTTGCATATGGCCAATTGATCGACAACAGAGAAATTCGCACGACGAATATCCAATGAACGAAAATTCTCTCAAGAAACAGAATCACTTCAAATAGGAAGACACTTCCAATGACAGATATCCCATAATCAAGGGGGCATGACATGTTATTATCCAACTCATTAGTGGCAGTCAAATCAAGATTCCAAGAAATCTCTCATAAAGTCCTGAATAGCCAGGGGTAGGTCTCCATTAGAATCACTTAGGGAATTGAACATGAATTCCAGTAAAGGGTCCCGTGAGACCAAGCAAATATTTTATGGAAGTACTACTTACTACTATGGACAATGACAAATCCTCACAAAGTTCCTTTCATAAGGTGATCCCCTGTGAATTTTCCAGAGCCACCTCTTTAAGGTTATCCCCACAGAATAATCTTCACGGATAAGGGTACAATCTCCCACATGGTTATCCCCGACAAGAGCCGAAGCATATTCAAACAAAAGTGGGGCATCCTCCAGCCGATGACATAGTCAAACTCACCAGCGGATATAGGAGTTTGATCTTCTCCCAACGAACGCCCACATCATGCCAGTTCCCAAACGGATGGAAATTGCCGACAATTTATCATCTTCTAGAAACAATGTAGATACAATCTAAATACAAATTTATTCTGACATTCATTTCAGACTCTCCTACAGATAAAGTTCAGATACGATCCAAATATGGATGTCATTCTGATACTCGTTCAATAATTTCTCAGATGTAATCAAGGCTTGGATTCATTCTGACATTCCCGAGCTGAGTGGTTCTTAACTGAAAAAAGAAACCTTCGGAGTTCTCCCCAAAAGAATTCATCTCCCCAATAAGGTCCTCAAAATATTCTCCTCAACATGGTATATTTCCCCAACAAACTACAGATTCCTCAACACAAGTCTTCGAATCATGGCAGGGGAAATCATAGTTTAAAACACTTCATTATATTACTTCATAAAAATTAGTCATACTTCATAACTCATACTTATAAATAAAAACATCTCGAGTACCATGTAGGGTTATTGAACATCTTAAAACAAAAACAAAGAACATAAGTTCAAATCATTCGATCTCAACCTCGATGTCACATATCAGAACAAGACTCCCTTTATTTAACAAAAGCAAATAAATGCACTCTGAAGCTATCCTCTAATGCTTCTACGAACTATTCTTGGTCACCTACGCGTTACCTATGTGGAGGCAACATTCAAACAGAAAGAGTGAGTAAATCATAATCATTATATAAAAACATAAGGAATAGACATAGTAAATATGCACATAAGCAAGGCATCACACATCATCATATCGTCATGTTATAATCAAACCTTCACCACTTCATCAATACATGAACACATATCATCATACATAATGTATCATCAAGGATCACAAATTAATCATTATGCAATGTCACATAGAATGTAATGCAACATCATATACTCATGCATGTGGTACCAAAACTTTACTAATGACTCAATCATCATTATCTCCAAAGATCCCCACCATAGGATCAATTCTCGCTTGGAACCAGGGAACTTCACTGTTTCCCCAAATCCACACTATGGGATTATTGCCTTCACTAGACAATTGTCCTATCATCTTCACTAGATCAAAGTCCTAACTTCACTGGACTGAAGTCTTAGAATATGCCATTAATGCAATTATGTGCAACAACATATTTAATACGAGCACAGGTAGTCAACAGGCATCACCATTCATGATTCGTCACAAACATCATCATAACATCATAATAATCAACACAACACCTTAATATCATCATAGTAATCAACGCAACATCATCATCATCATAAACAATGCATCATTCTAAACAAAACATCATTGTAATTCAACACGGGAAACCTAATGCTATTCTAACTCAGTTCGTAGAGATATACTTCTTAAGTCTCATTCTTCTTCACATAGTTAAATTTCATTGCGTTATTTATCCAATGCTTCGAACGACATCTCACTCCAAGCTATAAAACTAAAATTATGACCATTTTAAGATTTCCAACTTGGACAACCGATTCTGCCTTCCGTCGCCTGTCGACACACTTTCATCGCCTGGAAACTAGCTCCAGAAACTATCTCCAATCTACCTCCCTTCTCTCCCACCTTAGCCTGGCGAAGCTCTGTCGCATGACGACACATCCTCCATCACTTGGCGATCTTGTGCAAATAGGGTTTTCCTATTGCAATTTCCTACATAAATCAGTCTAAATCTTCTTCGATTTCATCACATTACAGATCCTAAAACACCATCTAATCATAGGGTTTCATCATCTATCAACAACCTCTAATTCTATGCTCATTATACATCATTTATTAACCATTATTCATCACCAATTCATTAATTTCTCATCAAACAACACCAAATCACCATCTACCAAAACTTAAGGCAATCTACCAATCATATAAACTTTAAATAAAGTATAATAACAATGATAAAACTCATTTTATATTAATATTATTTATAAATATCAATTGCTCTTCATACTCTACTTGGATTCTTATGCTCTTCTTGCCTCTTTGTGCCTTAGCTGTCTTTTCTCCACAATGTTCTTCTAAATTCTATCGTATAAAATGAGTGTGTAAAATCCCAAACCTTCTCCTTATACAAAACTTTCCCTCTTATACCCCTAATAATGAACTTCCCATCACGCCCTTACTTATCCTTCACTAATGACCACAATGTCCTTATTTTCTCCACATCACATATTATTTATTTATTTAATTCCCAAAATTCAAAATAATCACTACTAAATCTAAATAATTCTAAACAAATTATTTAAATTCTTAACAGTCTTATTATCCCATCCTACACCACACAATTCATCATCTTAAACATCTTATTCATCAAGTCACTGCTATTGCATCACAGATGCATCACGAATACACATCATATACCGTCACATAGACTAACACAAAGCACCAAAACATCATATATATATATATATATATATATATATATATATATATATATATATATATATATATATATATATATATATATATATATATATATATATATATATATATATATATATATAAACACGTCACAGAGACTCATATATTTACACTAAATTAATTAAATAAATAATTAATCTGGAATTCAGGGTGTTACAACTTTCCCCCACTTAAAATAATTTTCGCCCTAAAAAATTACCTGACGGAAACAACATCGGATAAGACTCTCGCATTTGATCTTCGCGTTCCTAAGTCCAACTTTCACCAGCTGGTTCTCCCTATAATACCTTCACTAAGGAAATTTCCTTTCCTTGCAATTGCTTCACCTCCCGTCCTTCTATTTTCAATGCTAACATCGCAATAGTCAGGTTATCTCTCACTTGTACATCATCCATTTGAATCACATGTGAAGGATCAGAAGTATACTTTCTCAACTGAGACACATGAAACACGTCATGCAGATTCACAAGTGACGAAGGAAAGGTAATCCGATAATCCACCTCACCTATCTTCTCTGATATTTGATACGGGCTAACAAAACACGACATAAGTTTCCTCGACTTCAAAGCTCTACCGACACCAGTTACAAGAGTAACTCTCAAAAACATATTTTCATCTTTCTTAAACTCAAGGTCCTTTCTCCTCTTATCAATGTAGCGGTAGAAATGTTGATATTAAGCCATTGGATTGACTTAGCTCGTACAAATCAAATAAAAATCTCCACCGCACTTTATTGTTTCCAAATAAAATGGGAAAAGAGCAAATAAACCCAAAAAAGAGGGGAAGAGAATCTAGGTACGAGGGTGGGTTATGCAAAGGGAAGGTATTAACACCCTAAACATCTACGGTATTCCGCAGGAACCTCTTTTATAATCTGTGTATTTCAGATATAAAAGATGTATACAAAAATAAATGGTGGAGATGGGAAAAGAAGTATTTTTTTACAATTTTTACATGCGCTGCGGTTGCGAACCTTTAGTGCCTACGTACCACCTTATGTGCCATAGGGGATCAGGGTACTCGTAGTTCACCCAAAAAATTTAAAACACATATTGTTGGTTAATTTTAAGAGAGAGACATCATCATCATATCCGAGGGGAAAACATACTTATTGCCCACGATTATAAGAAAAGAGAATTTGCATCATCTAAAAGTGGATGATATAGCTTGGATTTTAAAATCAACAAAGCCTCACTCAACACCCAAGTGGAAAATATCTCACTTCACTATATATCATAGAAGTATAGTAGCTCGCATCACTACAAAAATCGACAAGAGTATAATCTTTTGAGAAAAGTTTTAAAGTAAAAAGCCAAAGTGGAAAAACGGTTTGAATGAGTATTATGACTTTTATTCTTGAGAAGGATGTCAAAGTATGGTTAAGTTAATTAAAGTTTGATTAAGAAAAGCTTTTGATAATGCATGGACCTAAGTCCAAGTTTATTATAAAAGCGGCTCAAGTTAGAAAAACAAGAAGAGTTTTGAAAACGAGGGAGAAGATTTTTGAAATTAAAGAAGATAAGAGGAGATGAAGGGAATATCCTAAAGCATAAGGTAAAAGGCAAGCAAAACAATGGTCTAAACAACAAGAAGCCAATACTTGACATAAGAAGTCATTATAGAATTCTCGTTCTTTAGATTGAAACCAAGCAAGAAAAATACCAAACCTCTAAGGAATACCAAGCTTCAGATGAATTAAGTCTTCATAAAACATTGGGCATAGTAACTACTGTATACAGAGGAATTCTTAATCACAGACAAAACATATAATTAGAATAACCTACATACAAGAAAATCAATCTAATGTCTTGGAGTAAACCCCAATAACTTCAGACAAAATAACAACAGAGCAACAAGGTCCCCAAGTATCAAGGCTTCTAATCCTAAATTCGAGAGATCCACAACTCCATAATGCAACGATAGTAACCAAGTAGTCCAAGTAACCTTAAGGCTTTTAATGTTAAAGTTGATTATTAAGTGTTTACAAAAGAAAATAAAATCTCAAATCAGCAAAGATAAAATGACATAAAGATAAATGCTCAAGTGAACAAAAGGAAAATAACATGAGATGTAAATTCTGAAAATAAATTGTACATAAAAATAAAGGTGCAAAATGAAGGCATAAAGTAAAGTTAATTGTTAGTGAATTAGAAGTTAGAGGGTTAGTTGAATGACGATCTTGAAGCTTGCATTTGAAAACTAATTAGAAGATTGATAAAATTAAAGCTTCTCAATAACAAGTTTAATTTCCTTTTTGTCAAGTATATCATTCATTTCAAATGCTCAAAGCGACCATATATGATGAACGCTATTCAATTGATTCAATTAGACAAAAAATCATGAAGTTCATTAGAGGATTGATAGAATCCAAGCCTCCTAACAATGAACTTCAAAGTTATTGGATCCAAGTTTTCAAATTAAACATACTTGGGCTTGTAAATATAGGTTTGAGCCACGGATGATCATTTTTTAAATCAGGAAAAATTTAGCGCTATGTTAAGCAATCGTAAGTGGACTTATATAGAAGTCGCACCTATTTTTAGGTCGGTCAATAACAATCTATGTACCAACATGTTAGAGAAATGATATGTAGATTATTCTCCAAAAACATGTAGCACAAGTAAAAACAAGAAAGCGATAAGATGAAGATGAAAGGGGAATGATAGTATAACCAATGTATCAGATAAAATTAGGGTTTCAAATATCATCAATATCATTCATCCATTTTGGTGGATTTGGTTTTTCAACCTATCAACACCCAAGATCCAATGAGGTTGAGGAACTTATCCCAAAATAATACTCAAGTGTCTCCAAATAAGGACCAATCAAAAATAATAAAATATATTTAACATAAAACAATATTTAAATGATGTAAAAAATAAATAATTGGTAAAATACATAACTTGTATCAAAACATCAAATAAAAATCCTAAAAAAATATCAGAGGTCAAACATGAGTCAATAAGTATTGATATAAAAATTTCAGAATTTTTAAAAGCCAGAAACAATTTTTAAAAATTTTAAGAAATAAACAAAATAAACAAAAATTTAAAACAAATATTAAAATCGAAAATAAAAATAAAATGAGGTCACTAATATTTGTCAAGAGTTCATTGGATCCTTCCATATTTTTTTCCAGAATTTTAAAAGATCAAAAAGTAGTTTTGATCAATTAAAACAAATCAAATAAAGTGAAAAATCATAAAAATACCAAATCACAAAATAAAATTGTGAAAAAATAAAAATCATAAAGAGAAAAATAAAAAGTATTTTTGATAATTTTTCACAATTTTAGAAGTTGAAATGATTTTTTTATGAAATTTTGAAGTTTAAACAATTAAATAGAATAATCAGAAAATAAAAATAAAGCTAAAAAACGTAGACCAATGGATCAATGTCAAAACCCGTTAGTAAGTTAATCCAAAGGATCAGAAGCGTTGTGCATGGTATGGACATTAGTGAATAAACCACCGAAATATTTATTTTTTAGACAAATTTGAAAAAACAAGTGGCCCCTTGTCATTGGTTGAGAGATGAAACATTGGTTATCTTCAACCTCCATCCATGCGCGAATTGCAGGTCCTTTAATCTGTAAAATTAGAAGCTCAGACTGATGTCATTCACTTTATCTCATCAAAACGATTCCAATGGTACCCTCGCGAAAAATTTATATTAACCATAACTTATTGGAAAAACCAGAAGGAAACAATTAAAAAGGGATTTGAAAATTCATGAGCAAAGCTCACTTACAGTTGAAAAACAATGATGCTATGAGTATCAGAGTGATGAGAGCTACATCGTAGTAACAAGTTTTAAGAGAATTGATGGAGGAATCTACCTGTTGAAGCTCAACTTTAGAGCTCTGAAACTTGACTTGGCTAGAACAATTTAGAGCACTTCAAGGCTTGGTTATTCTACTTCTAGCTTCAGGGAAGTTCAAGGGTGTAGAATGAACAAAGAAATTGGATTGAAAAACAAGGAAAGAGTGAATGAGAAAACTCAAAATTTCGAGCATTAGAGAGAGTTTGGAAGGATGATTTTGGGTGTCTAATCTTGTCCAAATGAGTGGAATAACATCCTCTATTTATAGATGAGAAAATGGAGTGCTCAACCGTGTGATATGATGAGATTTTGAGAGATTCATGTTAAGTTGCAAGCATGAAAATTATGAATCATATTTGCTCAGAACTCAGCCAAAACTTGAGTTTAAAGGTGTTAATTACTTCTAGAAGGTATTTAAGCATGATTAGAATAAAAAACACGCAAAAATTTTGTGATTAGAGGCCACGTTAACCAATTTGCAATCTGACTGTTTTAACAAAATCAGTTTCAAGGTGTCATCTTCAAATTCATGGTGCTCACAATGAATGAGGCTTTATGGGATGATTCTTGAAGCATTTGAAACATCTCACAATAAACTTCACAATGTGCCAAGAAAGACTCCATTTGGTGATCTGAGCTGAAAGTTATGATCAATTGAAATCGTGAAAAACAAACTAATTTTTGTACTTAGAAATATTTCGAAGTGTTGAACTTCAAAGTGACCTATAATCATGACCTTCCACTCAAAATTTGATCTTGATCATTGAATATGAAATGAAGTAGACCTCTTAAATTGAATTTTGGAATTTGGATCACTCAAAAATCACAAAAATTGAAGCAGTTATGGTATTTAGAAGATGATGAACAAATTTGGGGGAATTCACAAAAGACCTATAATCATTTCAATTCTTAAACAATTTTCCAAGCATTTTCAAGTCTTTCATATTGAAACAAAGTTGTAGTAGACATCCCAAAGATTATTATGGAAATATAACGGGCTCGAGGATATGAAAATTGACTAAGTTATGATCCTTTGAAGTCATACAAGAGAATTTGATAGTTTTCCCAAAGGACTTGTAATCTTTCTCAACTATTAGTGATCTTCCAATCAAACTTTGCCTTAGATCCTTTAAGAGAACTTGTTAAGGTCCATTAAAATAGGACCATGGCTTTAGAATCAATAAAAAATATCAAAAAATGAGCAAGATATGGTCTTTTGAAGTCAACGAACCCTAGCTCAGAGAGTGTCAAAATGACTTGAAACCCCTTTCAACTTTTGATGATTTTTCTTGCATAATTGGATATTTTCATGTGAAGATAAGTTGTTTTAGAGGATGATAAGAACCCATAGAAAAAATAACCAACTAAAAATATTGAAAATTTAGAGAGTTATGCACTTGTGATCATTGAATCAAACACTTACTCAATTAGGTCAAACTTATTGAACCAACCTTGAATCTTTTTTAACCTTCTTGGCACAATAAAGCATGATGGATCAAAATAGGCCTTAAAATGACGTTATCTTGAAGCACACTCAAAGATGGAGCTTAAGTGTCAATGAAACTTATTTAATAAGGCATGGAAATAAACACATGAACCTATGAGTCTTCTTGATGAATACCACCACCAACTTTGAGGAAAACTTGACCTAAATAAAATGAGAGAGCTATTTGAACCAACAACTTTGATATCATAGACATAGCCTTGAAGCTTGAGCTCTTGCCATCCATTGAAGAACCATTTGACTGAGTAGCAACCCTCAAACCCTAGGTTAGATGGTGAGATGGATGCAATTGTGTCATCACCTACAATATGAACATTCAAAGAAACATATATACATTTTTTGATGTTAGTTAAAAGTAAATCCACCTAAAAAACATGTACAACATACATAATTCAAGGTGCTTAGTGATCCCTCAAAAGCAAACATAATGATAAATGAAATAGAAGGGAGAGCCAACCCTAATGTGTGATTCTTATATATTGATAATATGAGATGGTGAGAGATTCAGAGTTATGAAGGTTAAATTTTTTGTCTCGACACGATTGAAGATACTTAAATATAAAACAAACCCTAGTTTTGGCCATAAGATGCCATGCAATGCTTATGATTATGAATGCAAACGACCAACTCTGTCGGTGACGCAGAACACCACTGGGGAAGCAGAAAATAAAATTGATTGACCAAAAAGAGAGTTTGACCAAGAAAATAAATCTCTGGGGAACAACGCGACCCTGGGGATGGCTATAAACAAGAAAAGAAAAAAAACATGATTAAAGAAACCAAATGCATATCAATATTTCAACGACATAAACTCTTAACAATGCAAGTACTAAGCTAACATGGAGGTAACAATTAGAAAGGATTACTGGCTCGACTGGAGGAAAGAAACTCAACTCCATTGGAGGAAAAAACAACTATGCTGGGGGAAACAAAGACTCAACTCTATTGGGGTAAAGCCTAACGAGGAGACAAAGTATCTTCAACTCAATAAATAAGGAAAAATAGATGGATAACAATGAGCAATAGATAACTGTGAACTACCCACTCATAGAGGAGATAACTAAATGAGAGTAACATTGATTTATAGGGGATCATGAATTAACAACCCGAAGGACACGAATAGAAACGGTAAGATAATACCAGCTCATAAGTGACGGTAAGCATCAACACTGAGGTAGGTAACAAATGATTGACCCCAGTACTTATGACTGGAAACAAAAGTTGACATCATCACTTATGGCTGGGAACAATGGTTGACATCAACACTTATGGATGGGAACAAAGGTTGACATCAACACTTATGGCTGGGAACGAAGGTTGACATCAACACTTATAGCTGGGAACAAAGGCTTGACATCAGAACTTATGGCCGGGAACAAAGGGTTGGCATCAACACTTATGGTTAGGAACAAGGGGTTGACATCAGCACTTATGGTCGAGAACAAAGGGATGACATTAGCACTTATGGTTGGGAACGATACAACTCTATTGGGGTAAAGTCCAATAAGGAGAAAGAGATGAATTCCGACTAACGAATGATGATGAACTAATAACTCAGGGGTGAATGTAGAAAAACATAGAACAATAACAAGTTTCCCAAAATTCTGGCGTTCCACCAATAATGGGTCTCAACTTCTTCTTTGATCAAGCTATCACTTGAAAAGGGTAAGAACTGCTATAAAGATTCTTCAACAAACTGTCTTTATCATCGACGTTAAGCCAACATCAACAACGAACTATCTCCCATAATGTAGAGATTGCCATTCATCGGAGTAAAAACATCTTCTCTAGCATTAACAAACTTACTAAGGAAGTACATGTTGCTCAAATAAAGAGAATTCCACTTACTGTTACAAAAGGGATTGCTATAACACTATTGGGAAATGAAGCTTGATTTCATGGGAAAATACTAATACATCCCTGTTGGGGGGATAAATTCTTCACGTGAAAAATAAATGCACAGTCTCAATCCAGGGCTCACAACCTAGAGAGATCGAAATAACATTGCTGTCGAGGACCACAATTTCAAACCAGGAACTAATCAGAGTGAAACAGACAACCAAGACACCACCCAATCAGGAATAAACTCAAATGGGGATCACATTCCATCCGTATAATAAGTTGGGTAGGAAGGCTAAAGCAAAAATCTTCCACGAGGGATAACTCAAATGGGAAAGTGAAAGGATATACACTTTCTGCTTAAGGTTGACACTCTATTGGATACAAGATAACATAACTCCGCGAAAAGGATAATATGCCAACAAAAACATCAATGAATGCAAATGAGAAATAAATTTAATTCAACTATGCATGATGTATGTATGAGTGTATGGATGTTATCATGTATATGCTCACAAAACAGACATACTACATTGGGGATAACCAGACAAAACCAACTTGGGTAAGCACAACACTCGACTAAATCACATCCAGTATAAAGATTCCATAAGAGAGTAAGCACCAACTAAGGAAACAAAGTCCTAATTCATGGCTTAACTTCACTTGGAAGAAACACACTTTGGAAAATAATCAAAGAAAAATCTGTAAACCAATACAGTTGCAGGGATGTAACACACTCCTCCAGGCTTCACCAGGGAATATCATACACACTTTGCTAGGGAAGACAATGTGACATCGTCTATACTTCAACTGGGGATGCCGTACTGAATTCACTAGGGAATAAAATACCACATCGTCAAGGAGAACCCAAATACATTCTTTAATATAAAGAGTAATGGTTACGCAAATTTCTGTAGGGAGAAATTATAAAACTTCACGGGGATAACAACTTTAGAGGGAAGTATCATCTTCGCTTATTCTAGGGAATTAATAAGTTAACATCACAACAAGAAGTCAAAATTATGGGGATTTTAAATCAAATTCAACACTTTGCGAGAGAAAACCCAAAAAAGTTGACAATTATTTCAACACTTCTTAGAAAAGATACTGCCCTTATTTGGCTACTTGGGGAGCATACAAAAAACACAATGACATAACTAGATAGAGAAATGCTTTGCAAGATATTCTACATCCATTATCAACACATAAAGGGAGAAAGAACTTCCATCAAATCAGCGAAGGCTTCATAACTTTACAATCCAAGCTTGATCACAACCCAACTGGGGAAAGAATTACACTCAGGTAGAGAAATCCACATGAAGACCCGACTAGGGAACATGGGATAGAGGTATCAAACCACCCAAACCCAAAACTATAAAAAAACTTGGAGAAAATCTGAACAAAGACTTAACTGGGGAAAAATGGGATCAACAACGCAACACCACACCGTATTTCAACTGGTATGAAATCCAACTATCCAAGAAATAAATCACAAGTGGACTATGCGCATATTAGTAAGAGTAACCCGGAAAAGTTGTTAAAGAATATTTTCAAAACTTCGGAGTTCGTCCATCCTTGGAATCACTACCTTTGTCCCATTTGAAACACATAATTGAGGTAAAAGGTAATTTGCAAATTCTTTTCCAAAACATGTTTTTATTATTAAGTGTTTTTGTTTTGAAAATTAGTACCAATAATAAATGAAATTTTCATAAACAGAATAAAAATAAGAACTACAAATAAATGGATAAAAGCTCAAACTTTATTAATATAATGGTGGTCAGCAAATGGCGTGACTCCATAGATGATTATAAATTTTTAGAAAATGGTAAATACAATGGAAAAGGTATATTGAAATACAATGACCGTTATTCTCCCTAACAACTTTGAACTTATGAGCAGAGGCTTCAGTTGAAGTGTGATGAGAATCTAAGAAGATTGTTGCTTCAATGATCAAGTATTGTCTGACGCAGCTACTTTCCAGGAAATCCCTAACTTTTTCCTAGGTTGCCCTTGCGGGTTTTCAACCTACTGGGAAAATTTATTTTGTTTATGTCTATAACTTTTGTCTAGACTGCCCTTTCGGGTTTTCAGTCTACTGAGACATTCTTTTTTTCCTAAGTCGCCCTTTCAGGTTTTCAAATTATCTAGTTGTTCTTTTATTTCTTTTGGAAAAGTATTTCTTGATTGCGCAGCATTCATGGGACGTGGGAACTCCTCACCATCCATAGTTTCAAGATGCACCACCAGAGAAGGTTTTCTTGACAACATATGGGCCTTCATAATTGGGAGTTCACTTGCCTCTAGAATCAACTTTAAAAGACATGATCTTTATGACCACGAGGTCGCCTTCTTTGACACAAGGCTTAAACTTCTTATCAAAAGCTTTCTTCATTCTTTTCTGATATAACTGACCATGACACAAGGTCGGAATTCTATTTCCTTAAATTAAATTCAACTGGTCAAACCTGTTTTGGACCAATTCAGCCTCTGACAATTTGGTTTCCATTATTACACGCAAAGAGGGAGTCTCAACCTGAATGGGGAGCACTTCTTCCATACCATACACAAGAGAGAACGGGGTTTCCCCTGTTGAAGTATGATACCCATGCAAAGAAAAAGGGAGCATCTCATGCCAATACTTATAGGTAACAACCATCTTTTGGATAATCTTCTTAATGTTTTTATTAGAAGCTTCAATAGCCCTATTCATCTCAGGCCTTTAAGGAGATAAATTGTGATGAACAATCTTGAATTCTTCACAAGGTTATATCATCATCTTATTATTCAAATTCGAGTCGTTGTCAGTGATAATCCTGCTTGGTACACCATACTGACATATAAGATTGTTCTTGATAAAGTGTACTACCACCTGCTTGGTGACATTAGCATAAGAAGCTGCTTCCACCCACTTGGTGAAGTAATCAATTTCTACCAAGATTAAACAATGTTCATTCGACGCCTTGGGTTCAATCATTCCAATCATATCAATACCCCACATAGAAAAAGGCCATGGGGAAGAAATTATATTGAGAAGCCTTAGAGGCACATGAATCTTGTTAGCATAAATCTGACATTTATGGCACTTCTTCACTCATCTGTAACAGTCAGATTCCATTGTCATTCAATAGTAACCTCCCCTAAGCATCTTCTTTGGCATCGAATTTCCAATAGAATGGGTACCAAAGGAACCTTCATGGATATCATGCATTAACATGTCTACTTTGTGTCTATCCATGCATCTGAGCAAGACCATGTCATGATTTCTCTTGTATAACACATCTTCATTGAGGAAAAAGCTACCTACCAACCTTCTCAACGTCTTGCTATCTTTGTTGGAAGTGCTTGAGATCATAATAACAAGGTTTTTTATTTGAAGTCTACTCTGTAGAAAACACATGAGCTGGTCTATCAAGACGTTGAACTGTAAGTTGGGGTACATCGTTCCAAGCATTCGCTTAATACATGGAAGCCAAAGGGGCTAAATCATCTTCCATCCGATTCTCATCTCTGGGAATATAATGGAATTTAACTTTATTGAAGAAAATTAATAATCTTATTGCATAATCTTTATAGGGAATCAAGCCAATATGACGAGTCTCCCATTCTCCTTTGATCTGATTTATTACCAAATCTGAATAACCATATACATCAAGAGTTTTGATTCAGAGATTTATAGCCTCTTCGAGACCCATCATACAAGCTTCACACTCCTCCATTTTATTGGTACAATCAAATGTCAACCTTGTAGTAAAATGGATATTTTACCCTTGGGGATTGATAACTATGACACCAATTCCTTTTCCATTAGCATTTACAGCTCCATCAAACAAAATACCCCATAGGGATTCAGGATCAGGACCTTCCTTAGGAAAAGGTTCATAACAATCTTTTACTTTCAAATACATCAAATCCTCATCAGGGAAATCATATTTAACAGACTGATAATCATCAACTGGTTGATGAGCAAGGTACTCCGCCAACATACTGCCTTTAATAGCCTTCTGAGTGGGGTATTCAATATCATATTCAGATATAAGCATCTTCCAACGTGAAATTCTTCCAGTAAGAGCAGGCTTTTGAAAAATATACTTAATTGGGTCTAATTTGGAAATCAACCAAGTAGTGTGATTCAACATATATTGCCGCAATCGCTTTGCCGCCCAAGATAAAACACAACACATTTTTTCTAGCATAGAATATTATGAATCATAGTCAATGAACTTCTTGTTGAGATGATAAATGGCATGTTCTTTTCTTAGTGTTTCATCTTGTTGTCCCAAAATACAACCCATGGAGTTACCCAACACAGTCAGATACATAATCAATGGTCTTCCTTCAACATGAGGGGGCAAGATAGGAGGCTCAAGCAGATACTCTTTAATACTTTCAAATTCCCTTTGGCAATCGTCCGTCCACACACAACCTTGATCTTTCTTTGATAGTTTGAAGATTGGTTCACATGTTGCAGTCATATGGGAAATAAATCTTGAAATGTAATTCAAACGTCTAAGGAAGCCTCTAACTTTCTTTTGAGTTCTTGGTGCACGAATTTCTTGAATTGCCTTAACCTTATCAGGATCAACTTCAATTCCTTTTTGGCTGACAATGAAACCTAACATCTTTCCTGAACCAACATCAAAAGTACACCTATTTGGATTCAAGCATAGACGACACTTCCTCAAATGATGAAACAATTCCAACAAGTCTTCCATGTGCCCTTCCTCATTTTGATATTTGGCGATCATATCATCAACATATACTTCAATTTCCTTATGCATCAGATCATGGAATAGGGTTGTCATAGCCCCCTGGTACATTACACCAGCGTTCTTCAACCCGAAGGGCATCACTCTATAATAGAATGTTCCCGAGGGTTTGATAAACAATGCTTTTTCCATGTCCTCAGGAGCCATCCTAATTTGATTGTATCCGAAAAATACATCCATGAACGAGAAAACTTTGAATTTTATTGTGCTATCAACCAACATATCAATATGTAGAAATGGGAAATCATCTTTCGAACTTGCTTTATTTAAATCTCTATAATCAATGCACATGCAGAATTTTTCGTCATTCTTTGGTACTGGAACAATATTGGAGATCCACTGAGGGTACACTGATGTCACAAGAAAACCAGCATCAATCTGCTTCAAAACCTCTTCTTTAATCTTCACTGCCATGTTAGGATGAGTTCTTCGCATCTTCTGCTTTATTGGTGGATATTCTGGCTTTAACGGAAAATAATGTTCAATAATATCAGTGTCTAAACTAGGAATGTCTTGGTAGGACCAGACAAAGATATCCATGTACTCTTTTAGCAACTCAATCAACCTACTCTTCACACCGGGATGATGTAGTTCCCCAATCTTGACTTCTTTCGGATCTTCCTCTAAACCCAAGTTAATCATTTCCAATTGTTCTTTATACGGTTGAATGGTATTTTCCTTGCGCTCAAGCAACCGTGAAACCTCTTATAGGATTTCATCATATTCTTCTTCTTCAGTCACATACACGGGATATTCAAAGTTGGGAGAGGGTCCAGGGTCATTGCACTCAATGGGTATTTTTAATTAATCTGCACATATGATTTATGATTGATTTTAGAAACTGACACATGTAATAAGTAAATATGCATATTTGTTTATAGTTATTATTTATTTTAAAAGGTCTTTTTTCTGATTACCATTTCCCAAGAAAAAAAAAACATAAAATAAAGACAAAATTTTAGAAATAAAAAACAACTTTTATTAATGATCTTAAAAATCAAAGCAACAGACACGCCCATATAACATCACTTTCACCTTGGGCAGAGTGGAAGACTTTTGAAAAGACAAACAAAAAAAAACTACTTTGAAATGTGAATGCAAGAAGGAACATCAACAGTGATCCAAATCTGGATTCTGACTTCATGTGTCACAAAGTTCGGCATCTCTTGCTCTGGCTCATCTTCGAGAACAACGTTAATATTTGGAGTAGTCGGATGAAGATATCCTGCACTATGAAAGATGTCTTGATATTTAATCAAAGTAGAGTTCGGCTTCACGACTTCCTTCTTCATAGAGAAACCCAAACCAATCTCATTCCTATTCACAGGTGGATTAATAACCTACCCCCACAACTTGCTAGGGACCTTCTGCACTACCTGTTGCGCATCCTAAAATGAGGTGATATAATTTTCATTCTTCCATATATTATCAATAGACAAATCTTGGAACTGAGTTCCAACAGCGACTTCTTCAGCTTCTACAATGCTAAAGGAATACAAATGAGATATCAACAGAGCTTGCTCAACGTTCATAATGACTACCTTTCCTTCAGAGACAAATTTCATCTTCTGATGCAAGGTTGAAGTAACATCTCCTGCTTCATGGATCCATGATCATCATAATAAAAAACTATAGGCTGAGACAATATCCATAACCTAAAAGGTGATTTGGAATAAGTGGGGACCTATGTGAATAGGTAAAAATCCACCTCTCCAATGAAAGATTTTCTCGAACCATCAAAAGCTTTTACTATAATGCCACTTGGGCGCATATGAGTTCTCTAGTACTTAGATTCATGAGAGTGCTTCTCGGTATGATATTCAAAGTAGATACATTGTGTTGTACCCCAAAATTTGCCCTCCCATTTCTCATTGATTTCTCATCACAAAACCCTTGGAGATCAAGATCCAGTTAGGGTTTCATCTGCTCAAGACTTCTCCTTGCACTGTTGACCCAAATTAGGGTTTGTGTTTGCACAAAGATGTTCTGACCTAAAATGCCTAAGATGACTTTCATGCTTCATATTGGACTCCCAAGTTTATCCATGCCAAGTTTCAAGTCTTGATTCCAAATTTTGCCCAGTCAATTGGACAGTTGACCTGGAAATCAGCTGTATTGGGGAAAAAGTCAATTGTGGCCAATTGACAGTCAAACCTCGTGAAAATTGACCCACATCAACTTTATGAACTCACATGGACCATTTGATCAAGTTTAGATCACAATTCCACAAGAAATTTGATCAGATCACCAAAAGGGCAAAATGGTCATTTTTAGGGTTTTGACTGCACAAAGGCAATTTTTGACTGTTTGACCTAGCCAATGGCAAACCAAGCTCACATATGGACTCAAGGACCCCATGGAATTGTCTTGACATGCTCAACAAGTTCAAAAGATCCCAAATACACAAGATTGACAGTTGAATTTCCCAGTCAATTGATCAATTTTGACTGTATACTGAAAAGTCAAACTTTGACTTTTTGGTCAAAATCAAGAGTCAAGATGCATTTTTCATCAAAACATGCCAAATCATGAAACTTGTTTATCAATAAATCAAGAAATGCAAATTAGGGTTTGAAAGGGAAATTTTTCATAACTTAGAATTTTTCTAAGTTATGAAAAACCCTAATTTTTTTCCCTAAATTTGCCCCACTTTCTCACCAAGATTCATTTGGATTCAAACAAAAGTAAAAACATGAAAGTTGTAGCCTGTTGCATAATCTACAACTTTGATTCACAAAGTTTTCCCAAAAGAGGCTTGTATCTCAAGTTACAATTTTTGGAACAAGGGTACCAAACCATTCTTAACTTAGAGAAAATTTGACCTATTTTAGGCAGGATTTTTACCTAACTTCAAGACCATTTTCCACATACTTCCACTTGGAATTTCAATTTGCATTTCAAAGATGGATTGTAGTACACATTCCAAGCTTTCCAAAATGTCCAAGAACTCATCAAATAACCTCATGGTTAGGGAGAATTGAATTTGGCAAGTTGGGCAAAAGTCACTTTTGTTCTTGACCAAGACATGTTCATACACATTGCCATTTTCAAGTCAGCTTGGTTTATGCTACATTACAGGCCTCTAATCCCATTTTCACTCAATAATTTAATGCATACTCTTTGTGCCAAAGCCTTATTTTGTGTGTCAAAACATTGTTTGCAAGATTAAGCCATTTTTAGATAAAGCATAATATCCATTTTTGAAAAGTTAAACTTTATGTCAAAGTTGAAAATCAGCAAGTACATTTGAAATCTCTTTGGCACAAGTTTAGGACTAATCACACTGATCAATGCCAAGGTTTGCAGCACATTAGGGGGGCCTCTAGCTGTCTAAAACTCAAGTGGATATTTGCTTGCTTAAGTGTGAAGAAATAGAGCATAACACAACACAACTTTGATCTCAACACAAAGAAGCTTAAGAAAATACTTTGTACACTTTCTAAACATCCATCCTAAGCTAGAACACGAGCTAACCAAGTCCCAAACACCCTCACTCACAAAATCACCATTGAACTGCACAAAAACAGGGCCTGCTGCAGTTTGAGTTCCAACTCTCATCCCTTCCATGCATTCTTGCTAAAAACTTGTCAAACACATCCCATAACATCCCTTGAAGCTAATCAAAACCTCAAACACGACCTGTAACACTCCCATGCATCATCACCATTTTCATTTTCTTGTTTTGCAGTTGAAATTCTATAGCTCGATTCAAAAGGTTTCAAGACAAAGTAAAGCTTGGAATAGCATCCTTGGACATCAAGGAAGCTGTACCAATCATCACCTTGCTCTGAAAGTACCTCCATCATCAGATACAACTTCAACTGAACAGGTATATTCTTGAAATTCTATCTCTCAATGTAGACATCATTAGCTCTAAGTTTGTGAATAAGAAGTGTTCTACTCATGCCCCTGAAACTGTACATACCTTTACTTTTCATTTATATTATGTATGCTTAGAGAATTTGATGTTTGAACTTGGAATAAATATTAGGTTAAGAATTGGGGGAGAAGAAATTCTCTCTCATTTCTGAGAGTTAAATCATGTTCTTTATATGTGTGAATTCGTGAGAAGATGCTTAATATTTTTGGTGTTGTAAGTTTTTGCTAAAACTTCAACTGAATAGGACCTTGCAATGGAAGAGAAGAGGCGCGTGATTTCGTTCAAACAGAAGTCTGGAGGTTGAAGAAGCCCCACGTGGGCTGGGCTTTGTTTCTCATTTCTTTTTACACCGTTTTGTTACTTTGACACCCCCTAAGCCCATTTGACTTATTTTTATGATTTTTTTATTTTTGTTTTTTATTCCTGATTTATTTATTTTTCCTAATAATATTAAAAACATAAAAAACTTTTTTTTACACCATTTTAATATTTTTTAGGCATTTATTTGTTTATATTGATATTTATATGTAAATAAATACATAATATTATTATTTAGAATAACTAGAAAAAAATATTGTAAACACATTCATTTTTTTGATTTTTATTTTATTTTTATCTTCTGAAAATATTTGATATAAAATATACTTTTTTTTTGATAAATATTAAATATTATTATTTTTGTATATATAATACATATTTAGAAATTAATACATGTATATATATATATATTTATTAGAACATTTAGTAAATAATACAAAAATATATACATTTTATTTTTTATTAATATTTGATAGTAAAAATACATTTTGACAAACATACTTCACTTTTATTTTATTTAGTATATAATAAATAAATACTTGTACATATTGAATAATTAATATATTTACTTAATAAATTAGGGTTTTGCCCTTAAAACACAAAAACTCTAAAAAATAATACTTTTTTTTATTTTGATTATTTGACATACAAAAAATACCTTTTTCATACATATAAAAACCCTTTTGCATCTTGCATATTTATTTTATTTCCATTTAATTTGTGCAATCAATTATCTTGTAAATAATTCCAAATGGATGTAATAGCTAGGTTTAAATTCCTTGTCAAATACCCCCCATTTGAACATTTGTACCCCCCTTCCCATATTGTGTTGTAATAGTTTAGAACTTTATTTTTCGCACTTTAATGCTTTCTAAATATACCATGTTAGAATTAGGGTTTGTATGCAAATAAAAAGAACAAAAATAGTTTGACCTAATTTCAAGATAAACAAGCATGAAAATGGACAACCCATATCACACTTGCACCCCTAGGGTATTCCACTTGTTGCCTTCAATAAATGGGCCATATTACATGTTAGGTCTCTTTGGGCAAAAACAAAACAAACAATCAAATGATCATAGTCCCTCGATGAAGCTTTCGAAAAGTTTCCTAAAATGATCAAGTCCCGTTCAAGGAAAAATTGCCCAAAGAGACTTAGCACCATTGCAATTATGGTCTAAACGATGACCCGCGCCCGTCCCTTTCACATCCTAACACAAGATTGTCCATCAAATGCAATGGTGGAACAAAATTGTTAAAAGGGTTAAGACATAGCAATAATCTTTGAGAACTTTAGGGTAGATAGCTCTTAAGTACTTGTCAACTTGCAAAACAAAAACACTTGCCTATTTTTCAAACCACACTTCACAAACACTTTCAAAACAAACTTTCAAAAAACCTTGAAACATCTTTTCAAAAAGAACATACACCTTTTGTAAAATATTCGAGTAAAGAATTGTTACAAGGGTAGCCTAAACAAGGCATCTTTTTCAAAACCTTTTCAAAGCCACACACAAAGCACCATTTTAAACAATTGAAAACCAAGGCAAGTTGATCTAAGCAAGTACCTAAGAGCCCATGGATAACCATGGATAGAAAGGGTGCTAATACCTTCCCTTTCTATAATCTACTCCCCGAACCCAAGAAAAAAATCTCAAAGGTTTTTTCTGTGCTTTTTAAACCTTTCCTTAGGATAAAATAAAAAGTCGGTGGCGACTCTTGCTCAACCGAAACATTTGCGAAAACAAACGCAAAACCATAGTCTGTTCTCCCACCGTATCACAGAACTGACGACTCTGCTGGGGAGAATTTTAAAAGTGGAGTAACCTTAGGGCTTAGATCACCCTCTTGCATGATTAATTGTTTGTTTTGATTGCTTTACATCTTGGCTCTTTTGTTTGGGTTTGCAATCCTACACCCGGATTTTGGGAAACATTCATAGATAGCAATACGTTGTGGAAACTGTGCGGGGTATACCGAAACGGTCGAAGCAATATCTATATTAGTGCGACATATTTGTGAGTACCGGTAACCCTTGAGTTCAATCAAGGAGAGTACGGGGCCGCTGTGTGATGTCACTAAGCACTAATGACCTAGAACCTTACTTGACCATCTTGGCCTTTTATTAGGGGTAGTGAGATGACCGGCTTTGGTGCAGTCCGAAGTTGGTAGATACTCGATACTACACTCATTGAGGGTTGTTTTCTTGGAATATTTTGGTCGCTAGTTAAGTGGCTAAACCAAAACAATGAATAATAAAAACAATCCAATGATATTGAGCTCCTTAGAACCCGGTTACTATTTATAGGACAGGTTTTTAAGCCAACTACACTCAAGAGGGTACTTACCTATGAAACCCCATGCAAGCCTGAAACTAGGGTTTGGTGTGATTTGCTTGTACATGTGTTTTGTGCATACATCATAAACATCATAAAGCATCATATGCATTCACTAACCATTTCAAGGGTTTAGATCTTCATCTTTGTTCTTGTTTTGTAGGTCATGGAAATTCCTCGCAGAAAAACCATCCAAGTCAACCTCGTGAGAATCTCTCCTCAACTCAAGGAGCTCACCTCAAGAATTCCGGAAAGCTCATCCTTCAGTGAAAGACACGGTAGACTGCTCAGCTTAGTCAACACCAACATTGAAGAAGACATGATGAAAGTGATATTCCAGTTCTTTGACCCTCTTCACCACTGTTTCACTTTCCCCCACTACCAGTTGGTGCCCACTTTGGAGGAGTTTTCTCAACTCCTAAGAATCCCTATCCTTAATCAACTACCCTTCAACGGTACGAAAAAGGAGCCAAAGCCGGAAGATGTTGCTCGAGCATTACATCTACAACCATCCGACATCAAGGGGCATTGGGAAACCAGAAGCGGCATCAAAGGATTCTTAGCAAAATTCTTGTTTGAGAAAGCACAAGAGTGTTGGAATTCATTGGACCTACAAGCCTTTGAAGAAATTATGGCACTCCTTATCTATGGGTTGGTCTTGTTCCCAAATTCTGACCAATTGGTAGATGTCAACGCCGTCAAAATCTTCTTGTCCAGAAATCCAATACCAACATTGCTTGGGGACATCCTTCACTCATTTTACACACGAACAATGAGAAAGAGGGGTGTTCTCATGTGCTGTACTCCTCTCCTTGCAAGGTGGTTTATTTCGCACCTTCCACAATCTGTCTTCAAGAATGACCAAGGCTCAAGGTGGTCCCAACGGTTGATGACTCTTACTCACTCTGATGTGCATTGGTGTTCTCGGTCCAGAGGAAATGTCATCATTGTCGATCGTTGTGGAGAGTTTCCTAATGTTCCTTTACTTGGAATCAGAGGAGGCATCACCTACAACCCTTTCCTAGCTTTGAGGCAATTTGGATATGCACGGAGGGATGGCCCTCACGACATGTTGATTCCTGACCTAGTTTTTGACTTCGACAACGATGCGCAAGGACTTCGCCAAAGATTCATCAGAGCTTGGGGGAGGCCCAACAAGGTTGATAGTAAGACACTGGGACACAAGAACTCCATCCCTCTTGAGCCTTATCTCAAGTGGGTACGAGCCCGAGCCCAGAGTCTAATGATGCCTTATCCTCATGTTCTCCCTGTGATTAAAGAGCCCGTCAAGGAAGGAGAGGTTCCCTACACCATCCTACATCCTGACATGCCTACATCGTGGGAGGAGATGCAGAAAAGTTGGATTCAGCTCAAGGAGGAACGGAACACTTTTGAAGCCAGCTTCTACGCTAGCGAGAAGAAGGTTCTAGAGCTTACCCGCCGACTCCATGAGCAAGAGGCCCTCAACACTTACATTGCGCCAAAGAGGATGCACAATGTCTTTTTACCTTGAGAAGTTGTTTTTGTAATATTTGGCCCATGGGGCATTTATGTACTAACAAATTTCTTCTTATTAATATGACGTGCGTTCTTTTTTGTCTGCAACAAGTTTGAATATTCTAAATCCTTGAATGCATTGCATACATAAGCATACCATTCATCATGTGCATAAGCAGGTCTCACTCCAGGTTTCCTTATCTGTCTGCTGTTTATTTCAATAGGATGGATCTCGAGCAAACAGTCAAAGACCTGCAAGCTCAAAATGCACAGTTCCAGCAACTCCTGACAACCTTGGCTAAAGGTCAGGAGGAT
This sequence comes from Vicia faba, assembly GCA_948472305.1. NCBI lineage: Eukaryota > Viridiplantae > Streptophyta > Magnoliopsida > Fabales > Fabaceae > Vicia > Vicia faba. Next base: position 450,581,378 of record OX451735.1, on the reverse strand, counting down.
CTCAAGACCTTGCTGGGGAATAAAGACCCAGTGAAAAAGAAGAAAAAGAGACTCGGGGTGGCTACTCTAGGGAGAAGATTTGACAGAGAGGCCAGGAGAGTGCTTGAATTTCCTCCTACTTCTGATGAAGGAACCAGTAAAGGAGGTGGGGCTGCGGTACCTTCCGAGTTCGATGTGGAAGAAGAGGAGGTTGAAGAGGATGAAGACTATTCTGATCAACAATACCCTCCAGCTGATGATAAATACAAGGGTTTAGAAGACAGGTTGGCCGCCATGGAATTACAAAGAGTACCGGGTTTGGATTTTGAAGACTTGGGTTTGGTTGTCGGGATTGTAATTCCCCCAAAATTCAAAGTGCCAGTGTTTGTGAGGTATGATGGGCTGTCCTGTCCAAAAATGAATCTCAGGTCCTACGTAAGAAAGATCCAACCCTATACGGCAGATAAGAACCTTTGGATACATTTCTTTCAAGACAGCCTTTCTGGAGCTCAATTGGAGTGGTTTTATCAGCTAGAGGGAACCAGCGTCCGAAACTGGGAAGACTTGGCCACCGCCTTCTACAAACAATATCAATACAATTATGACCTTGCTCCTACGCGTACCCAACTTCAGGGTATGTCACTGGGAACCGGCGAAGGATTCAAAGAATACGCACAAAAATGGAGGGATTTGGCTGGCAGGGTGCAGCCTCCTTTAACCGACCGTGAACTTGTTGATATGTTTCTAGGGACCCTATCTGGGCCATTTTTCAATCATCTGATTGGTAAATCTTCCAGCCTCCTTTCCTGACTTGATGCCAGCTTCTATTCTTACCGATTTGATCTTAACAGGCGAAAGAATAGAAGCTGGCATCAAGTCAGGAAAGATTCAGAAGAGTGTTTCTGCAAGTGTTGAGAAGAAGCCTTTTAAGAAGGAAACGGCTGTGGTATATTCTCAGAGAAGAGAAGGGAAGATTGAGCGTCGGCCAACCGTGGGGGCCGTAATGATTCAAAATCCTTCAAGTGAGCAGCCTCGCTATAACCAGTCTAGACCAAATCAACAACGGGTGGAACGGCCGCAACGGAAGTTCACCCGCATTAATATGACGCCAACGCAAGTGCTTCCCCATCTGTTGAAATTGAATCTCGCCACTATCAAAGAGGCACCAAAAAATGTGAATACGTCCTCTCCGCATTATCATTCTAATGCTAAATGCGCCTACCATTCTGACAGTATCGGGCACGACACTAATGATTATTGGGCACTTAAGCATAAAATCCAAGACCTGATAGAGGCGAAGGAGGTGGAGTTTGACGCTCCGGAGAAGCCTAATGTGCTATCTGCTCCCATGCTGAAGCACGACCGAAATGTCAATGCCATTGAAGAAGATTTGTATGTTGCTGATGTCAATGATCTGATAACCCCATTGTTAACCATCAAGTTGAATCTGTTAAAGGCCGGGATTTTCCCGGGATGTAAAGAAGACTGCTATTGTTGTTACTCTCTGCCGTTTGATTGTCCGTTACTGAAGAAAGGCATCCAAGGCCTAATGGATAGTCGACAAATTTTGTTTGAAAAAGTTTATGCTGTTCCAACCCATACTGAAGATGTCTCAATCATAACCATTCACGCCAATCTTTCCAAGGCCGTCAGAAAGCCTGTTAAGATTACACCAGCTACGAAATCTGTTCCTTTGAAGATAACAATGCCAGGGCCTGTCCCCTATGTTTCTGAGAAGTCAATTCCATGGAACTATGGCGGTGACGTCTACTACCATGGTATCAAACAAATCGAAATAACTGAAGAAAGTTCGGATGATGAAGAAGCCAGCATTGGAAACATTGCAGGCACGAGCAAAATCACTCGGAGCGGGAGAATATTTTCTCCAGAGATTGCCCCTCCAAGAGAAATCTTTGGACCCTCATCTGCCGACAAGGTCATCCCTGCACCAATAAAACTCTCTGCTAGAACCCCATTGATTGAAGATGTTGTTGTTCCTAGTATTGTCTCTCCTACCGCTGCTGATAAAGGTAAGGGAATCCAAGATGAGCTCGTCAGGACGAGGGCTCAACCCTTGGTCATCCCGGAGACCTCCAAGAAGGAAATGGATGAGATCTTAAAGATAATCAAAAGGAGTGATTACGATGTGGTAGAACAACTGGGGCAAACCCCCTCAAAGATCTCCATGCTGGCACTACTACTTTGCTCGGAAGCGCACGCTAAAGCTCTGATAAAATTCCTGAAGGCAGCCCATGTGCCCCAGGAAACCTCTGCATATCAATTTCAAAATTGCGTGGCTAGCCTTACTGCGGACAATGGATTAGGTTTCTCTGATGCCGACCTAACTCCTAAAGGTAGAAACCACAATGATGCTTTGCACATTTCAGTCGAGTGCCGAGGAACTACTCTCGCACATGTCTTGGTCGACACTGGTTCGTCACTGAATGTACTGCCTAAGAAGGCCTTGGACCGACTAGATTGTGAAGGGTTGGAGTTGAAACCGAGTGATATTATTGTCAGAGCTTTCGATGGTTCAAAGAGAATGGTCCATGGGGAGGTTGAAATTCCCATCAAGATAGGCACTGAGGTGTTTAAATCTACTTTCTATGTGATGGACATCCATCCGTCATACTCTTGCTTGTTGGGTAGGCCTTGGATACACCATGCTGGGGCAGCCACCTCCTCCTTACATCAGATGTTGAAGTATCCTGTCAAGGGAAAGATCATTACTGTCCATGGCGAAGAGGAGTACATGATTAGCCACTTGAACTCTTTCCGGTATGTGAAGGTAGAAGGGGAGTTCATTGAGACGCCTTTCTAGCATTTCGAAGAAGTCCTTCCTGAAATAACAGTAGAAAAGTTGGCAGCTGAGACACCGAGGCAGATGGCCAGGATGGCATCTCTGGAAGACGCAAGGGCCGCAATAAAAGAGGGGAAGAATTCAGCATGGGGGCAGTTGCCTGATATTCCACATAAGACAGACAAATTTGGATTAGGGTTCACTACCGCAGGCCAGAAAGCTATGCGCCGTTCGAAGATTGAAAGAGCGCCAGTCAAAATTTCTCCCTACGGAATCAACTCCTTGGAGGATGAAGACAAAGAGAGCAACATCGAAGAGTGGATTTACCCAACTGTCAAAGGAGGATTGTGCAACTGGGAGGCAAAAGACTTTGTCCCCATCACTTTTATTCATCAGTAATTTATCTGTCAAACATTTCCTATTTGGTTTGTAATATTTATTTTCAAACAATCCGTATACTATCTTTCACCTCATGCCTTGCCCGGGGCATGTAGGTCCATTTGTAAGGGTTTTGATTATTTTTCATACCCATATGCCATGTTTAATGATTCATTGGACGTTTTTCATTTGATAAACTGCTTGTGTTCATTTTCTTTCCTTTTGCATTTTTTGTTTAAGGATGGCTATCCCTTACACACACCCACACTCACCAATGCAGGTACCCATCCACTCCGGATTCCATGGGTGACTATTCTGCTATATCCTTCAATAACTCTGAAGATCTGGTCAATCAAGCCGAGTACGAAGATGACGAAGGTTGTGAAGTACCAGGGGAACTAGCCAGACTTCTACAGCAAGAGGAAAGGGCCATCTTACCGCACGAAGAGTCATTGGAAACTGTCAACTTGGGGACCGAGGAAGACCGGAAGGAGGTGCAAGTGGGTGCCAATCTAGAACCAAGTGTCAAGGAACGCCTGATATAGTTGTTGAATGAGTATGTTGAAATCTTTGCTTGGTCTTATGAAGGCATGCCGGGTTTAGACACAGACATCGTGGTTCACCGTCTCCCCACAAGAGAGGATTGTCCACCGATCAAGCAAAAGGTCCGCCGAATGAGGCCTGACATGTCTGAAAAGATCAAAGCAGAAGTGATGAAGCAATTCGACGCTGGCTTTCTGGCTGTTACGTCCTATCCTCAATGGGTCGCTAACATCGTGCCAGTACCTAAGAAAGATGGCAAAGTCAGTATGTGTGTGGACTACCGGGATTTGAATAGGGCCAACCCCAAAGATGATTTTCCGCTTCCACACATTGACATTTTGATCGACAATACAGCGCAGCACAAAGTGTTTTCCTTCATGGATGGATTCTCGGGCTACAATCAAATCAAAATGGCCCCCGAGGATATGGAGAAAACAACTTTTGTCACGCAATGGGGCACTTTCTGTTACAAGGTGATGCCGTTCGGACTGAAGAACGCTGGGGAAACTTATCAACGCGCCATGGTAGCTTTGTTTCATGATATGATACATCATAAGATTGAAGTTTACATAGACGATATGATAGCTCGGTCACAAACAGAAGAGGAGCACCTTGAACATCTAGAAAAGCTGTTTTCCAGATTGAAAGAATACAAACTCAGGCTGAATCCAAGTAAGTGCACTTTTGGAGTTAGGTCTGGTAAACTTCTAGGATTCATTGTAAGCAACAAAGGCATTGAAGTCGATCCAAAAAAAGTGAAAGCAATACAAGAGATGCCTGCTCCCCGCACTGAAAAGGAGGTTAGAGGGTTCTTGGGGAGCTTGAACTATATTGCCAGATTCATCTCTCATCTGACTTCTACCTGTGAGCCAATTTTCAAACTCTTAAAGAAAGATCAGGTACTCAAATGGAACGACGATTGCCAAGCTGCTTTTGATAAGATCAAGGAGTATTTGCTAGAACCTCCTATTCTGATGCCACCCGTCGAAGGAAGACTATTGATCATGTATCTGACTGTCTTGGATAACTCAATGGGGTGTGTTTTGGGCCAGCATGACGAGTCTGGTCGAAAAGAGCATGCTATTTATTACCTTAGCAAAAAGTTTACCGACTGTGAGACTCGCTACTCACTGCTCGAGAAAACTTGCTGCGCTTTGGTATGGGCTGCTCGCCGACTAAGGCAGTATATGTTGACTCATACTACTTTGTTGATTTCCAAAATGGATCCTATTAAGTATATCTTCGAAAAGCCCTCTTTATCTGGAAGAATAGCTAGATGGCAAATGATCCTAACTGAGTATGACATCCAGTACACCACCCAAAAAGCTATAAAAGGGAGTGTACTAGCTAACCATCTGGCTCATCAGGCTATCGAAGATTACCAACCCATGAGATTTGACTTCCCAGACGAGGACATCATGAATTTGGACAACATTGAAGGTAATGGACCATATGACGGACCTGAAAAGGGATCCCGATGGACCCTGTACTTTGAAATTGCTTCAAATGCACTTGGAAACGGTATCGGCGTAGTACTCATTTCTCCGGAAGGTTGTCACACGCCTTTCACGGCTCTACTTTGCTTCAGCTGCACAAACAACATGGCTGAATATGAAGCTTGCATCTTTGGTCTCAAGGCTGCTATAGACTTGGGGATCAAATCTTTGATCGTATTTGGGGACTCGGCTTTGGTTATCAGTCAAATCAAAGGAGAGTGGGATACCAAACACCCTAATCTTATCCCATACAAAGAACATGTCTTGACATTGTTGCCTCATTTCTAGCAAATTACCTTCGAGCATTTCCCGCGAGAAGAGAATCAGCTAGCAGACGCTCTAGCTACAATGTCCTCCATGTTTAAACTCAACTGGGATAACGAGGCCCCCCAAATCACCATCGAGCGAATGGATGAACCTGCGCATTGTCATGAGATTAATACCGAAGAAGTAGTGGAACAACCCTGGTTCCATGAAATTAAAAGATATCTCGAGACTAGAGATTATCCCGAAGGAGCTTCCGTAAATGACAAGAAGTTCTTAAGGAAATTTTCGGCCAAATTCTTCCTGAGCAACGGCATCCTTTACAAACGAAGCCATGATTGTGTATTACTCCGATGTGTAGACAATGCTGAAGCAGAGTTGATCATGACTAAGATACACAACGACACATTTGGCACCCACTTGAGTGGGCATACAATGGCTAAGAAGATCCTAAGGGCAGGCTATTACTGGTCTACCATGGAAGCTGACTGCCATCAACATTCCCGTACTTGCCACAAATGTCAAGTCTACGCTGACAAAGTTCATATCCCTCCGGTTCCTCTCAATGTTCTGACTGCTTCGTGGCCATTTGCAATGTGGGGAATTGGCATGATTGGAGAGATCAAGCCCACGGCTTCCAACGGACATCGTTTCATCCTGGTTGCCATTGACTATTTCACCAAATGGGTCGAAGCAGCTTCCTTCGCCTCTGTTACTAAAAATGTGGTTGCCCGCTTCATCAAGCAAAATCGCATATGCCGGTATGGTGTTCCAGACAGGATCATCACAGACAACGGTACGAATCTGAATAACATGATGATCACCGCATTGTGCGAACAGTTCAAGATTTATCATCACAATTCATCTCCCTATCGGCCGAAGATGAACGGTACTGTTGAAGCTGCGAACAAAAACATTTAGAAGATCATTCAGAAAATGACAGTCACTTACAAAGACTGGCATGAGATGTTACCGTTTGCTCTACATGGATACCATACGACGACACGTACTTCAACCGGGGCAACCCCTTTTTCTTTGGTATATGGTATGGAAGCTGTCCTGCCTATGGAGGTTCAGATTCCTTCTCTAAGGATTATGAAGGACACAAGTTTGAATGAAGATGATTGGATGCAGACCCGACTTGATCAACTCAATTTGATCGACGAGAAGCGACTTGCTGCTATATGCCATGGTCAGACGTATCAAAAACGGATGATCAAGGCCTTCAATAAGAAAGTCAGGAGTCAAGTGTATCAAGTCGGAGATCTCGTAATCAAGCGGATTATCTTGCCGCAAAGTGATCCCAGGGGCAAATGGACTCCTACATATGAAGGACCATTTGTGATCAAGAGCATATTTTCTGGTGGTGCAATGATCCTGACCACCATGGATGGCGACGATTTGCCGCACCCTGCGAACGCAGACATAGTCAAAAGATACTACGCATAAAATAACCCGACAAGTCGAAAACCCGAAAGGGCGGCTTGGGCAAAAATGGGCATCCCGGTGAACCGAAAACCCGAAAGGGCGGTTCAGGCAAAAATTAGGGATAAAACAAAAAAAATCTGTACACCCGGCAAGTTGAAAACCCGAAAGGGCGGCTTGGGCAAAAAGGGGTTTCCCGGTGGATCGAAAACCCGAAAGGGCGATTCAGGAAAAAGTTAGGGAATAAAAGCGTATGACTATGTCTCGTCGGATCACTCCAAAGACAATCTCTTCATCAACCAGTTCCAGGCTTCCGATCAATCCAGTCATCAGCAGACAAAGCATTGGATGGACAGATATTCAGAGTTGTGAAGGCTATAGCGGAATGGAATCCCATGGAATTATTTCACATAGCCATCTTTATTTTGTATAAATCTTTTAATATTTATGACAAAATCCTCCTACTAGGATGATTGTCTCCTTTGTACAAATATACTCAGAGAAAGTTAATACAAATACTCTTCCCAGAAATTTGTGTCATTTCCTTTTTCTTTTGCACTAATTGTTTTATTTTGAGAAACGTCCAATGTTTTGTTAAATAGGCATATGCATTTGAACATAATCATTTCCTTATGAATCAAGAAAGAGGATTACTGATAGGTTGAAGGTGCAGTTGGATATCTTGATACCCTTTCAAAGGAAACCCCCAGGAGAGTTGGAATCCATATCCCCAACAAGTTTTGAAGCTTATTCCCAGTAGATTCTGGAAGCTTATTCCCTGCAGAGTACAGACGTCTCTCCCGAGCTTTATTCGAAGTTATTCCTCACAAGGGCTTATAACTGGGTTATCCTCAGCTTATCGCCACGGAAGATCGCACTCGGCAAATTTCTTCCTATCCCCAGCGGAGTTCATCAGAGTTCCCCAACATAACTTATCAATAAAATCCCCAGAGGAATTTATCTTTGTCATCCCCAGCCAGAGAATCCTCCATAACTCAATTCCCCTCAGAGTTTAAGTTTCAGTATCCCCAGTCGAGCTAAAGCTTCAAATTATCAATCCCCAGCGGAGCCAGACTAGTGAACCTTCTCCCCACAGAGATACTTCCCGCCAAACTGAAGATTCTCAGTCTTACCTCCCCAGCATGAGTCTATTAGATTGGAACTCCCCAGTAGAAGTCATCAGGAATTCTCTTCCCCAGCAGCAGCCAAGGAATTATTCGTCCCGACAGCAGTCAAGATGCTTTTATCTTCAGCCATCTCGGATTCATCTATCCTCAGCAAGATAGCTCATCAGCTTACATGCGCATTCATTTACATTCATATCATATAACATACTTTGCATCATGCATCATGACATTGCATACAACTAACTCTTTACCTTTTCAGGTAAGACCAGTCGACAGACTAAAATCATTATCTTCCGAGATTCTTTCCAGGAATAGTTCAGATGTGACCCAGACATGGCAACGTTCTAGTGCTTATTCCAGATTTATCCAGATGCAGTTTTACACAAGCTCATCATCAGGGAACCCTACACCGGTTCTTCCTCCAAATTCAAGACTTCTGAAAACAGTTTACGGGTTCTCCAAGTAACGGATTTTAACCTATCGCTTGTTCAGTTTCTTCTCAAGACTTCTGAAAACAGTTTATGGATTCCTCCCAACAACGGATGTTAATCTATCGCTTGTTCAGATGCAACTTTTGAAAACAGTTTACAAACGCTTCCCAACAACGGATGCTGCTCTATTGCTTATTCAACCTCAAGACTTCTGAAAACAGTTCACGGGTTCTCCAGTAACGGATGTTAACCTATCGCTTGTTCAGATTATTCTTCGAAGACTTCTGAAAACAGTTTACAGATTCTTCCCAACAACGGATGTTAATCTATCGCTTGTTCAGACTCTTCTCAACCTCTGAAAATAGTTTACGGATGCCTCCAGATACGGATGTCGATCTATTGCTTGTTCAGGCCCCCAATTCAGATGTGGTTCAAAACATGGACACCTTTCTGATACTCATTCTAGATGGCATCTTTAAGCCCATCCCCGACAAGTTTCTGTCACTCTTTCAGATGGCATCGTTAAGCCCATCTCCAAATGGCATCTCTAAGCCCATTCCCGCATCCATTGCTTTGACGAGTGCAAATTTCCGGGCACTCTAGTGTCCAATCTCCTTTTACCCTCGAGTCGCGAAAGGCAAACCTGCCAATCTAACTCTTCGGATTCAAGAAAATTAAACAGGGGAAACTGTTGTACCCCAACATTTGCCCTTCCATTTCTCATTGATTTCTCATCACAAAACCCTTGGAGATCAAGATCCAGTTAGGGTTTCATCTGCTCAAGACTTCTCCTTGCACTGTTGACCCAAATTAGGGTTTGTGTTTGCACAAAGATGTTCTGACCTAAAATGCCTAAGATGACTTTCATGCTTCATATTGGACTCCCAAGTTTATCCATGCCAAGTTTCAAGTCTTGATTCCAAATTTTGCCCAGTCAATTGGACATTTGACCTGGAAATCAGCTGTATTGGGGAAAAAGTTAACTGTGGCCAATTGACAGTCAAACCTCATGAAAATTGACCCACATCAACATTATGAACTCACATGGACCATTTTATCAAGTTTGGATCACAATTCCACAAGAAATTTGATCAGATCACCAAAAGGGCAAAATGGTCATTTTTAGGGTTTTGACTGCACAAAGGCAATTTTTGACTGTTTGACCTAGCCAATGGCAAAACAAGCTCACATATGGACTCAAGGACCCCATGGAATTGTCTTGACATGCTCAACAAGTTCAAAAGATCCCAAATACACAAGATTGACAGTTGAATTTCCCAGTCAATTGATCAATTTTGACTGTATACTGAAAAGTCAAACTTTGACTTTTTGGTCAAAATCAAGAGTCAAGATGCATTTTTCATCAAAACATGCCAAATCATGAAACTTGTTTATCAATAAATCAAGAAATGCAAATTAGGGTTTGAAAGGGAAATTTTTCATAACTTAGAATTTTTCTAAGTTATGAAAAACCCTAATTTTTTTCCCTAACTTTGCCCCACTTTCTCACCAAGATTCATTTGGATTCAAACAAAAGTAAAAACATGAAAGTTGTAGCCTATTGCATAATATACAACTTTGATTCACAAAGTTTTCCCAAAAGAGGCTTGTATCTCAAGTTACAATTTTTGGAACAAGGGTACCAAACCATTCTTAACTTAGAGAAAATTTGACCTATTTTAGGCAGGATTTTTACCTAACTTCAAGACCATTTTCCACATACTTCCACTTGTAATTTCAATTTGCATTTCAAAGATGGATTGTAGTACACATTCCAAGCTTTCCAAAATGTCCAAGAACTCATCAAACAACCTCATGGTTAGGGAGAATCAAATTTGGCAAGTTGGGCAAAAGTCACTTTTGTTCTTGACCAAGACATGTTCATACACATTGCCATTTTCAAGTCAGCTTGGTTTATGCTACATTACAGGCCTCTAATCCCATTTTCACTCAATAATTTAATGCATACTCATTATGCCAAAGCCTTATTTTGTGTGTCAAAACATTGTTTGCAAGATTAAGCCATTTTTAGATAAAGCATAATATCCATTTTTGAAAAGTTAAACTTTATGTCAAAGTTGCAAATCAGCAAGTACATTTGAAATCTCTTTGGCACAAGTTTAGGACTAATCACACTGATCAATGCCAAGGTTTGTAGCACATTAGGGGGGCCTCTAGCTGTCTAAAACTCAAGTGGATATTTGCTTGCTTAAGTGTGAAGAAATAGAGCATAACACAACACAACTTTGATCTCAGCACAAAGAAGCTTAAGAAAATACTTTGTACACTTTCTAAACATCCATCCTAAGCTAGAACACGAGCTAACCAAGTCCCAAACACCCTCACTCACAAAATCACCATTGAACTGCACAAAAACAGGGCCTGCTGCAGTTTGAGTTCCAACTCTCATCCCTTCCATGCATTCTTGCTAAAAACTTGTCAAACACATCCCATAACAACCCTTGAAGCTAATCAAAACCTCAAACACGACCTGTAACACTCCCAGGCATCATCACCATTTTCATTTTCTTGTTTTTCAGTTGAAGTTCTATAGCTCGATTCAAAAGGTTTCAAGACAAAGTAAAGCTTGGAATAGCATCCCTGGACATCAAGGAAGTTCTACCAATCATCACCTTGCTCTGAAAGTACCTCCATCATCAAATACAACTTCAACTGAACAGGTATATTCTTGAACTTATATCTCTCAATGTAGACATCATTAGCTCTAAGTTTGTGAATAAGAAGTGTTATACTCATGCCCCTGAAACTGTACATACCTTTACTTTTCATTTATATTATGTATGCTTAGAGAATTTGATGTCTGAACTTGGAATAAATATTAGGTTAAGAATTGGGGGAGAAGAAATTCTCTCTCATTTCTGAGAGTTAAATCATGTTCTTTATATGTGTGAATTCGTGAGAAGATGCTTAACATTTTTGGTGTTGTAAGTTTTTGCTAAAACTTCAACTGAACAGGACCTTGCAATGGAAGAGAAGAGGCGCGTGTTTTCGTTCAAACAAAAGTATGGAGGTTGAAGAAGCCCCACGTGGGCTGGGCTTTGTTTCTCATTTCTTTTTACACCCTTTTGTTACTTTGACACCCCCTAAGCCCATTTGACTTATTTTTATGATTTTTTGATTTTTGTTTTTTATTCCTGATTTATTTATTTTTCCTAATAATATTAAAAACATAAAAAACTTTTTTTTACACCATTTTTATATTTTTTAGGCATTTATTTGTTTATATTGATATTTATATGTAAATAAATACATAATATTATTATTTAGAATAACTAGAAAAAAATATTGTAAACACATTCATTTTTTTGATTTTTATTTTATTTTTATCTTCTGAAAATATTTGATATAAAATATACTTTTTTTTTGATAAATATTAAATATTATTATTTTTGTATATATAATACATATTTAGAAATTAATACATGTATATATATATTTATTAGAACATTTAGTAAATAATACAAAAATATATACATTTTATTTTTTTATTAATATTTGATAGTAAAAATACATTTTGACAAACATACTTCACTTTTATTTTATTTAGTATATAATAAATAAATACTTGTACATATTGAATAATTAATATATTTACTTAATAAATTAGGGTTTTGCCCTTAAAACACAAAAACTCCAAAAAATAATACTTTTTTTTTATTTTGATTATTTGACATACAAAAAATACCTTTTTCATACATATAAAAACCCTTTTGCATCTTGCATATTTATTTTATTTCCATTTAATTTGTGCAATCAATTATCTTGTAAATAATTCCAAATGGATGTAATAGCTAGGTTTAAATTCCTTGTCAAATACCCCCCATTTGAACATTTGTACCCCCCTTCCCATATTGTGTTGTAATAGTTTAGAACTTTATTTTTCGCACTTTAATGCTTTCTAAATATACCATGTTAGAATTAGGGTTTGTATGCAAATAAAAAGAACAAAAATAGTTTGACCTAATTTCAAGATAAACAAGCATGAAAATGGACAACACATATCACACTTGCACCCCTAGGGTATTCCACTTGTTTCCTTCAATAAATGGGCTATATTGCATGTTAGGTCTCTTTGGACAAAAACAAAACAAACAATCAAATGATCATAGTCCCTCGATGACGCTTTCGAAAAGTTGCCTAAAATGATCAAGTCCCGTTCAAGGAAAAAATTGCCCAAAGAGACTTAGCACCATTGCAATTATGGTCTAAACGATGACCCGCGCCCGTACCTTTCACATCCTAACACAAGATTGCCCATCAAATGCAATGGTGGAACAAAATTATTAAAAGGGTTAAGACATAGCAATAATCTTTGAGAACTTTAGGGTAGATAGCTCTTAAGTACTTGTCAACTTGCAAAACAAAAACACTTGCCTATTTTTCAAACCACACTTCACAAACACTTTCAAAATAAAATTTCAAAAAACCTTGAAAATCTTTTCAAAAAGAACAAACACCTTTTGTAAAACATTCGAGTAAAGAATTGTTACAAGGGTAGCCTAAACAAGGCATCTTTTTCAAAACCTTTTCAAAGCCACACACAAAGCACCATTTCAAACAATTGAAAACCAAGGCAAGTTGATCTAAGCAAGTACCTAAGAGCCCATGGATAACCATGGATAAAAAGGGTGCTAATACCTTCCCTTTCTATAATCTACTCCCCGAGCCCAAGAAAAAAATCTCAAAGGTTTTTTCTGTGCTTTTTAAACCTTTCCTTAGGATAAAATAAAAAGTCGGTGGCGACTCTTGCTCAACCGAAACATTTGCGAAAACAAACGCAAAACCATAGTCAGTTCTCCCACCGTATCACACATTGTCTATCAACACATTGGACAAAGAGTCATTCTTATAATTCGTAGATATATGCGGAGTCAATTTACGGTTTCTCCCTTCATCAGGAAATACCTCATCACAACAACCCAGATTGTTACAAAATGTAATATTCCCCACTACACGACTGAACTGATCCAGATACATATCTCTTTCAACAAAAGCATGATCCAACACCCTCATCAAAGATTCCCGATGAGCAAAAGAGTTCATCAACAAGGCTAAAATGGAAATCTTAGATGGAGTCTGCAACAACTGATCTACAATCTTATAATCACTCATCTTGATGATTTTTAACAAATGATCAACATCCTTTTCCAAGGTGGTGCCACTAGATTCTCCTACCACTTTTTTAGGTTCATCAATCTCAACAACCTTCTTACCAGATTTAAAATATCCTCGAAAGGTAGGGCGAAGATACGACCACTACGAGTTACCTGACTAGCTTCAGCAATATTCTCAACATGGGATAAAGGTTGGATAAGAATTTCCACACCATCTTCCAGGATAGTTGAATTATACTTATAAGGCACAACTTTGTATGATTCATATGGGACAAGACCATGCAGATAAATTACTATGGGAGCAACAACAGGCTTGCTTTGGTATGACATTTCTACAGGATCGCAGAATCATTATCCGAAAACATACCTTCATCAAAAAAAGAACTCATTAGCAGAAATATACTCATCATTAGACATGGCCTCAATAGAGTGGTATTCAATCATACTTACTATGTTATAATCATCTCTGTTTCCGGTGACTTTGATAGTACCATTATCTAATAGTAATTATACACCTCTTCTTACAATAGATCAACCACGAGAATCCATGCAGCAGGTCAGACAGGACCCATAATGGTGTACCTCATGGCCATCCATGTGACAAAATATGGCGTGCAACTGTACCAGATCATTATCCATATAGTTTACATAAAAAAATTGTAATTCACCGGGATAACCATAAACCATATTCACCTCTTCTATATATTCAACCTTTGGTATGATTATATGGATAAGACCTTCATCCATAATTTATTGAAGATCAACTCTCACTTTATCACATCCATGGATATCTGAACTGCAAATACTACAACTCGTATGATCGTGTGTATAATATCTGAATTCACAAAGATCAACATGCATCTTCACTAAATCACCTCTGAGCATATTGATATAAAAAATTCTGAAATCCCCAGGACAACCAACAACCATATTTACAGTACTTACACCTTAATGTTTGGGTAGAGGATTATCCTTTACATTGGGACCAACATCTTTAAAAGATAGGAGACCAGATCTTACCATCTTCCTCACTTCAGACTTCAATGGATAATAATTTTCAATGATGTTCCTAGAGGCTCCTTAATGAAAATCACAAGACTTATTCGCCTTATAATATCGTGGCAAAGATGAAGGTATAACAGAGGGGAGGCCTAGTCTACACCAATTTCTTTTGAATCAAAGTCAGAAACAATTCATCATAACTCATCGGAATAGGATCAAAAGCTTCTCTATTCTTACCTTGCCCTTGATTACTTTGTTGCGGTTCTCTCTGATTGGCAACAACAGTTGGAGCCACGTTGACAACTGGAGTTACAAAAGAAACCAGTTATTGATGCTAATGACAACTTCTTGGAGGTATAACCCTTATTTCTTCAGTAACAACATTGGTTTCACTTTATTTTTTCTTAGAAAACCCATATGATGATTTCTTTGTTCCACTAGAACCTTCATCTTTTGACAATCGTCCTTCTCTGACGTCTTCTTCTAGACGCACACCCATACTTACCATCTCAGTGAAATTAATCGGTGCACTCGCCATCATCCTTTCATAGTAAAATGAACCAAGGGCTTTTAGGAATACCTTAGCCATTTCTTGTTCTCCCATTAGGGGTAACACTTGGACTGCATCCTCGTGCCAACACTACGCATACTCCTTAAATGACTCCTTATCTTTCTGAGCCATTTCTATAAATTGGTCACAGTCAGGTGCCATAAACATGTTTTACTTATACTGCTTCGCGTAAGCTTCACCCAAGTCATCTATTATGCAGATGTTTCTATTGTCGATACCCATATACCATTTTGAGGCAGCACCAGTTAAACTATCCTGGAAGAAATGAATAAGTAAGCATTACTCATCAGTATGAGTGAACATCCTTCTGATATACATCACTAGGTGGTCACGGGGACAAGATTTGCCCTTGTACTTCTCAAATTTTAGCACCTAAAAATTTGTTGGCACATTCACATTAGGAACAAAGCAGAGGTCACTGACATTATGTCCCAATAACTCTTTCCCTCGGAGAGCCTTTAATAATTTCTTTATATCATTGAATTGATCCTGAAAGTCATCTATTCGGTCATAGAAGCCCAAACTTTCACTTGGTGGAGGAGCAGGATGATAAACTTCATTGTTAATAACATGCATAGCATTCAATGTAGGAAGTGCATCATGATGAATCTCATTATTAGCAATAGGAGTAGCATACACCACAGGAGGTGCAAAAACAATAGCAGTTTGGACAAATGGAGCAACTTGAGCAGCAGGATTGTAACCTTCTGGTATGAAATTCTCAAGCATTCCCCACGGTTAACCGTAGGGCATACGTAATTGAGTAGTAGTAACTGGAGTAACAGAGAAGGGAATTGATGGAACCTCTGAAATAATGGTTGTCTATTGTGTTTGAGTAGCATGGGGAGATAGAGGAGGAGGAGATGGTGGCTGATTCTGAGTAGCCACTAACGATTCTACCAAAGAAGTCGGGTTAGCCATACCATCTCTCAAAGCAGTAACTTATTTACATAACTCACGATTCTCTTTTCTAGAATTTCCATATTTTTTTATGGAATTAGCCCGAGTATTGTAGCGATGAGATAACTTGCTGATTGGACAAAGTAGAGAAACAAGTAAGACACTTGTGAAAGATAGGAAAGCAACAAATATTTGTGAAATGATGTATGATATGCAATGCACATGTTTTATTTTGTTTATTCAAGGAACTTAAATAATTATAAACAATTACAAATATTGAAGTACTAACAAATTTG
Organism: Vicia faba; assembly: GCA_948472305.1. Classification (NCBI taxonomy): domain Eukaryota; kingdom Viridiplantae; phylum Streptophyta; class Magnoliopsida; order Fabales; family Fabaceae; genus Vicia; species Vicia faba. The sequence goes on along the minus strand of OX451735.1, from coordinate 450,565,031 downwards.
GAAATACTGAATAATCTCATTTTAATAATAACTTTGGAATGAATTACAACTTTTAGTACAAGTTTCAATAATCCAAAGTACAAGAGAATAAAGATAGAATTTTAAAACATCCTAAGGAGCCAAAGTTGAAGAATATCTCTCCATGCACTAACGCTTTCCTCTGAGTCTTCAATTTGAGCCTTCAATTTCTTATTCTTTTTTGCGTACTTGTCGGGGACTTCTTTCCAATCACCAGAATTAGAGAATGGGTGACCGAGACCTAGCTGAGCTCTAGAGGAAAATAATCCTCTTGTTCTCCATCATCTCTACAACATGACTCTCAAGAATCTCAATCAAGTCATCCTTCTCTTTTAATTCTGTTGACTAGGATGCCTCCAAAGTCTGGTACTTGTTCTTCCATGCTTCCTTTTCTTGCTGCATACTAACCAAGGAAAGATGAAGTTATTCCACATCATCTAAAAGAGGAGTAGTCCTCATAAACATCTCAGGTATAGGTTCCTCACGAGAATAAGGCATCTTCAACTGAATTTCCCTTGCTTGTATCTATCAAAGATGAGGCTCTAAGGAAACAACTCCTATTGGTCCTAGATCTTTTCTATTATTTCTATGAATATGGGGCCAAGCCTTTTAAATGGATTCCTTAGTTGTATTATGATCTTCTACTTGTTTGAGAAAGAAACCACTCAGATGAATGTTATTTGGCTTGTCTCTCATCGGATATCCAAGCCGGTGACATGCAAGAACAAAATTGTAGTTAATTCCTCCCTTTGTACCAAGAAGAGACATATTGGGTAAACTACCACAACTATAAATAATCTCCACATCATAATAAGCTTGATGATACCAACCAATGTCAGAATAAGTGAGAGCCAAAATCTTCGGTGCCCACCGTGGTTCCTTCTTGATATGCAAAAAGCAGCAAATCAGTGTAAGTGAGAAATAAACCACTCATATAACAATGGTGTGCAACAAATGATCATCCCCTCATGATAAAAACTCCAAATATGGATGAAATAATAAGCATCTCATAGCAGTATAGGGACTGGATTCCTAATCAGGAAGATCCTAATGGCGTTGAAATCCACAAATTTGTCGACGTTTAGAAACGATAATAACCCATAGGCAAGCAAAGTGAAGATAGACTCAAAAGCAATTGTACTCTTCATCTTGGCAAAGTAATGAGATTTCTCCAATAGAAATTGAGCAGCTAAACCCCTGATTACTCCTTTGATAGTCATGTTAGCCTCAATCTCTGACTTTTTCAAGTGAGTTATGGTAGCAATCTCATGAGACTTGGGCTCTCCTTCTAAGCCGGTGAAAGGAACACGATTTGTAATAGGTAAACCACGTAAGTATGAATACTTATCGAATATGGGCAGCAACTGATAACTAGAAAAAGTAAAATGCTGGTGTAGTGGATCATAGAACTGGACCAATGTAGAAAGAATACACTACTTCATCTTGAGCTTCATAAGAGGCCCAATACCTCCATACTTCTTTCGGAAATCTGTAGGACTCTCAATCTTAGGAATCAAACTCATTAGTTCCTCTATCTTAGGATCCTTGAAACTGTACTTCTGAGTCTTTCTCTTTCCAAAATCCATGGTCAAAAAAGTACATGAGATATTTGCAAAAGCCAACCTTAAGTTTCTTGAAAAATTGTTTAGAGAATGCCCATGGGTGCATGAATGCATGATGATGCAACAATCACACACAAGATCACAAACATTGGGGTTTATAGGTCCAACGTCACAAGCATGAAGTCAAAATTACTACCCACAAGGTAAGGACTAATGGTTTATCACCTGTCAGCTAAGGTTCTAAAGAGGTCACAGAGTCTACAAGGTTCTAAAAACTCCCCAATTAGCTCGATAATTAGCAAAATTCTCATGAAAAACTCTTCTTAAAGTTGCATCGTGTGAAAACCACTTACGGATTTCTCTGTCATAGTCTCCACACTAGAACTAAAATGCCAAGATGGGTTAAGGGTTTTATGGTCCTCAGCTTCTCGGGCTCCCATGTCAAAAGTAGCACGTCTTCACGATTGCTCGGTAAATAAATACTATAGTCAAAGGGACCTCCACTGAGTAGGGGATCTCATGTCTCCTTTTTTGGGATTCCTCCATCAAAGGTAACATGACTATACCACCCGTCCTATCTTAAGTTTGCCCAAGTCCAGGTATAAGACTAATAAGAGATCACCAAGCACCCTAAAAACAAAAAAATTTCCAGACATACATATATACAACAAATAATAACACATACACAGATAAACAAAGATAGGCTCAACCCACTTAGAGATCTTAAATCCTCAATGAAGTCACCAGTTTTCTTAAGCGGTAGAAATGTTGAGACTAAGCTATTGGATTGGCTTAACTCGTACAAATCAAATAAAAATCGCCACCGTGCTTTATTGTTTCCAAAGTAAATGGGAAATAGCGAATAAACTTTAAAAAGAGGGGGAGAGAATATAGGTACGGGGGTTGGTTATGCAAAGGGAATCTATTAGCACCCTAAACATCTACGGTAAATTGCATGATCCTCTTTGAATATATGTGTATTTTGGCTATAAAAGGTGTATACAAAAATAGATGGTGGAGATGGGAAAATTTTTATAATTTTTGCACACGCCGCAGTTGCAAACCTATAATGCCTATGTACCACCTTCCGTGCAATAGGAGATCAGGGGACTCTTAGTTCACCATAAAAATTTAAATACACATATGTGTTGGTTAATTTTAAGAAAAGAGACACCATTGTTATATCCGAGTGGAAAACATACTCACTACCCATGATTATAAGAAAAGATAATTTGCATCATCTCAAAGTGGATGATATAACTTTGATTTTAAAATAAAAAAAGCCTCACTCAACACCCAAGTGGAAAATATCTTATTTCACTACATATAGTAGAAGTATAGTAGTTCGCTTCACTACAAGAATCAACAAAAGTATAATCTTTTGAGAAAAGTTTTAAAGTAAAAAGGCAAAGTGTAAAAATGGTTTGAACGAGGTTAATGACTTTTAGTCTTGGGAAGGATGTAAAAGTATGGTTTAGTTGATTAAAGTTTGATTATGTAAAGCTTTTCAAAATGCATGGACGTAAGTCCAAGTTTAAGCAATTCAAGTTAGAAAAACAAGAAGAGTTTCGAAAAGGAGGGAGAAGATTTTTAAAATTAAAGAAGATAGGAGGAGATGAAGGAACTATCCTAAAGCATAAGGTAAAAGCCAAGGAAAAGAATGGTCTAACCAATAAGATGCCAACACTTGACATAAGAAGTCATTGTAGAATTTTCATTCTTTGTATTGAAACCAAGCAAGCAAAATACTAAACCTCTGAGGAATACCAATCTTAAGATGAATTAAGTCTTCACAAAAAATTGGGCAGAGTAACCGTTCTATATATAGGAATTCTTAATCATGGATAAAACATATAATCAGAATAACCTGCACACAAAGAAAATAACCCAATGTCTTGGAGTAAACCCCAAGAAATTTAGACAAAATAACAACAGAGCAATAAGGTCCCCAAGTATCAAGACTTATAATCCTAAGTCCGAGAGATCTATAACTCCACAATGTAAGGGATAGTAACCAAGTAGTCTAAGTAACCTTAAGGATTTTAATGTTCAAGTTGATTATTAAGTGTTTTCAAAAGAAAATAAAAGCTCAAATGAGAAAACATAAAATGACATAAAGATAAATGCTCAAGTGAACAAAAGGAAAATAGCATGAGATGTAAATGCTAAAAATAAATGGTACATAAAAATAAAGGCGCAAAATAAAGGCATGAAGTAAAGTTAACTATTAGTGAATTAGAAGTTAGAGGGTTAGGTTAATGACCATCTTGAAGCTTTCATTTGAAAACTCATTAGAAGATTCATAAAATTAAAGCTTCTCAACGACAATTTTCATTTGCTTTTTGTCAAGTATATCATTCATTTCAAATGCTCAAAGCGACCACATATGATCAATGATGTTCAAATGATTGAATTGGACCAAAATTCATGAAGTTAATTAGAGGATTGATAGAATCAAAGCCTCCTAATAATGAACTTCAAATTTATTAGATCAAGGTTTCAAATTAAACATACTTAGGATTGAAAACATAGGGTCCGGCTACGAATGATCATTTTTCGAATCGGGACTAATTCAGCGCTATGTTAAACAATCGTAAGTGGACTTGCGTAGAAGTCGCACTTATTTTGAGGTCGGTCAATAGCAATCTATGTACCAACATGTTAGAGAAATTATATGTAGATCATTCTCCAAAAACATGTAGAACAAGTAAAAACAAGAAAGGGATAAGATGTAAACGGAGGGGAATGATAATATAACCAATGTATTAGATGAAATTGGGGTTTCAAATATCATCAACATCATTCATCCATTTTGGTGGGTTTGTTTTATCAACCTATCAACATCGAAGATCGAATGAGGTTAAGGAACTTGTCCCAAAATAATAATCAAGTGTCTCCAAATCAAGACCAAACAAAAATAATAAAATATATTTAATATAAGACAAAATTTAAATGATTAAAAAAGAAATAATTGGTAAAATACTCAACATGTATTAAAACACCAAATAAAAATCCTAAAAAATAACAGAGGTCAAACATGAATCAACAAGTATTTACAAATTTTTTTAGAATTTTTAAAAGTCAAAAACTACTTTTGTCAAGAGGTCATAAGAAATAAACAAAATAAACAAAAATTTGTGAAAAATAGTAAAATAAAAAATGAAAATAAAATGAGGTCACCAATATTTGTCAAGAGGTCATTGGATCCTTCCATATTTTTTTCCTCAGAATTTTAAAAGATCAAAAAGTATTTTTAAACAATTAAAACAAATCAAATAAAGTGAAAAATCATAAAAAAATTCCAAATCACAAAATAAAACTGTGAAAAAATAAAAATTCGAAAGAGAAAAATCAAAAGTATTTTTGAATATTTTTTCACAATTTTAGAAGTTGTAATGAGTTTTTGAAATTTAAAACAATTAAATAGAAAAATCAGAAAATAAAAATAAAGCTAAAAAATATAGACCACTGGATCAATGTCAAAACGCGATAGTAAGGTAATCCAAAGGATCATACGCACTATACATGATATGGACATTAGTGAATACACCACCGAATCATATATTTTTAAACAGATTTGAAAAAACAAGTGGCACCTTGTCATTGGTTGAGAGATGACATGTTGGTCATCTTTAACCTCCAACCACACGCGTATTGTAGGTCTTTCAATCGGTAAAATAAAAAGCTTAGTCAAGTGTCATTCGCTTCATCTCATCAAGACAATTCCAATGGTTCCCTCATGAAAAATTTATTAACCACAACTTAGTCGATTTGGAAAAAACCATAAGGAAACAATTGAAAAGGGATTTGAAAATCCATGAGCAAAACTCACTTCCAGTTGAAAAAGAATGATGCTATGAGTATCAGAGTGGTGAGAGTTACATTGTAGTAACAAATTTAGAGAAAATTGGTGGAGGAATCTACCTGTTGAAGCTCAAATTCAGAGCTCTGAAACTTGACTTGGCTAGTACAATTTAGAGCACCTCGAGGCTTGGTTCTTCTTCCTCTAGCTTCAGGGAAGTTCAAGGATTAATAATGGTAAAATAAATTGGATTTAAAAACAAGGAAAGAGTGAATTCTAAAACTCAGAGTTTTGCAGGGGGGGTTTGGTTGTCCAAGCTTGTCCAAAAGAGTAGAATATCATCCTCTATCTATAGCTGAGCAAATGGAGTTCTCAACCGTGTGATATGATGAGATTTTGAGAGAATTCATGTTAAGTTGTAAGCATGAAAATTATGACTTATATTTGCTCAAAACTCAGCTAAAACTTGTGTTTCAAGGTGTTCATTACTTCTGGAAGGTTGTTAAGCATGACTAAAAGCAAAAAACGTGCAACAATTTTGTGATTAGAGGCCAGATTAACCAATTTGCAATCTGATTGTTTTGACAAAATCAGTTTCAAGGTGTCATCTTCAAATTCATGGTGCTCACAACGAATGAGGCTTTATGGGATGATTCTTGAAGCACTTGAAAGATCTCACAATAAACTTCATAATGTACCAAGAAACACTCCATTTGATGATATGAGCTGAAAGTTATGATCAATTGAAATCGTGAAAAACAAACTAATTTTTGTACTTAGAAATATTTCGAAGTGTTGAACTTTAAAGTGACCTATAATGTTCTTCAAAATTACATGACTTTCCACTCAAAATTTGATCTTGATCTTTGAAGATGAAATGAAGTAGACCTCTTGAATTGAATTTGGAATTGAGATCACTCAAAAATCATAAAAATTGAAAGAGTTGTGGTATTTAGAAGATGATGAACAAATTTGGGGGAATTCACAAAAGACCTATAATCATTTCAATTCTTAAACAATTTTCCAAGCATTTTCAAGCCTTGCATATTGAAACAAAGTTTTAATAGACATCCCAAATATTATTACGGAAAAATAATGGGCTCAAGGATATGAAAATTTACTAAGTTATGATCCTTTGAAGTCATACAAGAGAATTTCATAGTTTTCCCAAAGGACTTGTAATCTTTCTCAACTATTAGTGATCTTCCAATAAAAATTAGCCTTAGATCCTTGAGGAGAACTTGTTAAGGACCCTTTAAATAGGACCATGGCTTTGGATTCAATCAAAAACCACAAAAAATAAGCAAGATATGGTCCTTGGAAGTCAGCAAACCCTAGCTTAGAGGGTGTCAAAATGACTTGAAACCCCTTTCAACTTTTGATGATTTTTCTTGCATAATTGGATCTTGTCATGTGAAGAGAAGTTGTCCCAGAGGATGATAAGAACCTATAGAAAAAAGAACCAACTTAAAATATTGAAAATCGAGAGATTTCTGTACTTATGATCACTAAATCAAACACTTTCTCAATTAGGTCAAACTTGTTGAACCAACCTTGAAACTTTTAAAAACTTATTGGAAAAATAAAGCATGATGGATCACAATTGGCCTTGAAATGATGTTTTATGGAAGCACGCTAAAAGATGGAGCTTAAGTCTCAATGAAACTTGTTGAAGAAGGCCTGGAAATAAACACATGAATCTATGAATCTTCTTGATGAATACCACCATAAAATTTGAGGAAAATTTGACTTAAATGAAGTGAGAGAGCTCTTTAAACCAACAAATTTTATATCATAAACATAGCCTTGAAGCTTGAGTTCTTTCCATCCATTGAAGAACCATTTTACTGGGTACTAACCCTGAAACCCTAGGTTAGATGGTGAGATGGATGCAACTGTCTCATCACCAACAATATGAACATTCAAAGAAACATATATACATATTTTGATGTTAGATAAAGTTAATCCACCTAAAAAACATGTACAAGATACACAATTCAAGGTGTTTGGTAATCCCTCTACCTGACACGATACTCGAGGGTATTCCATGCAATTTCACAATTTCTTCAATATACATATCAGCTAACTTATCCATAGGGTGATTGATCTTCATTGGTAAGTGTGATGCGGTGGGAGAACTGACTTGAGGTTTTACGTTTGTGTTCGCAAATGTTTCGGTTTAGCAAGAGTCGCCACCGACTTTTTATTTTATCCAAAGGAAAGGTCAAAAAGCACAGGAAAGACCTTTGAGATTGTTTTTGGGTTCGGGGGGTAGATTATGAAAAGGGAAGGTGCTAGCACCCTTTTCACCCATGGTTTTCCATGGGCTCTCAGTTACTTATTTTAGATCACTTGCTTTTGTTTTTCAATTGTTTGAAATGGTTCTTTTGTGTGCTATTTTGAAAGTATTTTGAAAAGAGGCCTTTGTTTAGGCAACCTTTGTAATGATTCTTGTTTGAATGTATACAAAGGTGTTTGTCTTTTGAAAAATGCTTCAATGTTTGAAAGTTTGTTGGGAAATGTTTTAAAATTGTGTTGTGTGTCTTTAAAATTAGCAAGGATGTTTGCAAGTTTGATCAAGTAACTAGGAGTTGTCTACCCTACTCAAAGATCTTTCCTACACATTTTTTACCCTTTGACATTATTGTATTACCATTGTATTTGGTAAACAACCTTGTGTTTTTATGTTAAACGGGACGGGCGTGGGTCATCGTATGACCATTATAGCCATTGTGCTAAGTATCCTTAGAAAGTTTTCGAGGGTCTAGATCATTTTTGTATAGGCAACCAAGATAGCGTCATCGAGGGACTATGATCTTTTGTTTTTGATTGATTTTGCCAAGATACCTAACATGCAAACTATGGTAATTTTTAAGGCAACAAGTGGATGAAACCTTATGGGTGCTTGTATGCATTGTGTTGTCATTTTCATGCATTTTTGTCTTGTGTTTAGTCATGCTATTTTGTTTGATTTTTTTTGTTATCATACAAACCCTAATTTTTACTATCATGCATATAAAAGTAATAAATGCGTAAAAGTAAATCTAAGACTATTACAACATTAATATGGGGAGGGGGATACAATTTTAAATAAGGGGATATTTGCACAAAAATAAAATCCTAATTCAACTATTACAACCATATTGAATTCATTGTACAAATGATAAATTGACAAATATTTAAATATGCAATTAAATATAAATATGCAAAATGTTTTTTGTATTTATTTTATGTATGTAAAATAAATTATTTAATGTCTCAAAAATAAGAAAAATATTAATGATTATTTTTGGAAGGGGTGGAAACCCTAATTTTTGTTTTAAGAAGAAAATGCATTATATTATTTATTTATTCATTTATGTACAAAGAAAATAAATAAAAATATTCACAAAAATATTAAAAAATAAAATATTTGAGAAAATATTATTTTACATGTATAAATAATAAAAATAAAAATATATAATATTTTTGTATTAATTATAAGTTTTTATTTAAGAAAATAAATGTATTAAACCTAATAAACTAAATATTATGCCAAAAATAAAATAAAATAATAAAATAAAAATGTGAAAATTTAAGAAAATATTTTTAGTGATTTTTAATATTTAGAAAAAAAAAATAAAAGTCAGAAATTTAAAAGAAATAGAAAAATATACAAAAATAATCAAATGGGCCAAGGGGGTGTGAAAAGCAAGCTAAGGGGTGCAAATAGTCAGAATAATCCAAGCCCAACCCAAGTTGTCTTCATCCCTGTCCTTGAGACAGAAGCAAACACGCGCCATGTTCAAATCTGGAAATCCTGCATACGTGCTCAAAAACAAAAACTTGCAACATGAAAGTTATAGCTCTTGATCACACGATTCTAACCATGTTAAAAACTTAATCTAACTCTCAAAGACCAGAGAGAATTTAATTGGCCCTAAATCTTGACCTAGTTTTTTCAGAAAGTTCAACTATCAAATACTCCTAGCTCAGTTAACATAAATGAATTATATGCATATGTACAGCTCAATGGCAATGAGGACTACGTTTTTTCTTCACAAACCTAAGCCTAATGATTCCTAAATAAGGAGATAGAAGTTTGAGAAATACCTGTTTCAGTCAAGTTCGAGTATGGCAATGCAGCAACTTTCAGTGAGGCCTGAGGTTCTTTTGAGCTTGCTTGATGTTCCTTTGTCCTTTCCCAATGCTTGGATTGCTTTGAAATGGTCTGAAACTTCTTGTAGAACTCAACCTGCAAACTCAGAATTTGAAGATGGTGAAGTGTGTAAATGGAGTTACAGTGGCTTGGGAATGGTTGGGATAGTTTAGGTATGTTTTATGGAGTGTGTTGGAACTGGTTGCAAGAAAAACGCACGAGTGGATTTTGTTTTAGAAGTCAATCTGCAGAACCTGTCCTATTTTGACAAGAACTTAGTGTTTTGATGTTAGAGGGTGTTTGAGAGGCTTAGGGCTCGTGTTTCTGACCTTAGGCAATGTGTAAAACTTGTTTGAAATGAATACAACACTTGCTCTTATCAGATTGAAGAGTTGTTGACCTTTTGCACACTTTCTTGCTTTTGAAGTAAAAGTGAAATGACAATCCTCAAGAGCCTGTACAGGCCTCCTTCTTAGCTGCACATAGTTGGTGTACCTTGCCCTAAGTTTGTGGATGTTGTTTGCTGCAAGAACTTTGGTCCATGGCTCAAGAAATACAATTTGACATAAAGCATGCTTTATCAAAGTGGCAATGCTACCTTTTTGCCAAAAATGGATTAATTCTTTGTACAAAGCTCTAAAGCTCATAATAAAGCCTTAATACAATGTGTTTGCATTTAATTTATGAGTGTGTAAAGGTTTAAGGCCTGTAAAACAAGTACAATCAAGGTTTGGACAAAATTGCAAGTTATAGCAATGTGCAAAATGCCTTGGCCAAAAGTGATAATTTGCCAATTTCAAACTTTCGATTCTCTGTAACCACAAATGATTTTGGAGAGTTCTTTGACATTTTGGAAAGCTTGTAACATGCTATACAATCCATCTTTGAAATTAATTTTGAGATTCCACTTGGAACTATGTGAAAATTTGCCATGAAGATAGGTCAAAATCCTGCCTAAACTAGGGCAAAATTTCATTAAGTTAAAAGTTTCATGGACCCTTGTTCATAAAGTCATAACTTGAGATCCAAGCATCTTTTCGGAAAACTTTGTGAATCAAAGTTGTAGATTTTGTGGAGGACTACAACTTTCATGTTGGAAGTTTTGTTTGAATCCAATCACATCATGGTGAAAAAGTTGGGAAAAATAAGAAATTTTCATAACTTAGAAAATTTCTAAGTTATGAAAATTTTCCATTTTAAACCCTAATTTTCAATTTTAGGTTTCTTGGTGAACAAGTTTCATGTTTTCACACATCTTGATGAAAAATGAACCTTGCACTTGATTTTGACCAAAAAGTCAAAGTTTGACTTTTCAGTGTACAATTGATTTTCGATCAGTTGACTGGAAAATTCATCTGTCAATCCAATGCAATTGAGATCTTTTGAACCTTGTGATTAGGTCAAGATGATGCCATTGAGTCTTTGAATCCATGATTGAACCCAATTTGCCATTGGCTAGGTGAAAAATCAGAAATTGCCCTTCTGCAGTCAAAACCCTAAAAATGACCATTTTGCCCTTTTGATGATCTGATCAAATTTCTTGAGGAGTTATGGTCCAAACTTGATCAAATGGTTCATATGAGTCTATAATGTTGATGTGGATCAAAAATTATAAGGTTTGACTGTGAATTGGCCACAATTGACTTTTTCCCCAATACAATTGATTTTTAGGTTAACTGTCCAATTGACTTGGCAAAAATTTGATTCAAGGCTTGAAACTTGGTATGGGCAATCTTATAAGTCCAACATGAAGTATGAAAGTCACATTGAGCATTGGAAGTCCAAAAATCCTTGTGAAAACTCAAACCCTAATTCCAGGTCAACAATTCAAAGAGATGTCTTGAGCAGAGCAAACCCTAATCCTGGCTGGAGTCCAAAGAGTCTTGTGAGGAAAATCTTGATAAAATGAAAGGGAAAATTTTGGGGTATAACAGTAAGAAATGAGCCGATTTAGTCAACCTATCCACAATCACCCAAATTGAATCATTGCCTTTAACAGTCTTTGGCAAACCCGACACAAAGACCATGGAAACAATATCCCACTTCCATTCTGGAATACTCAACGGTTGCATAAGACCCATAGGTTTATGATGTTCAATTTTTGACTTCTGACAAGTCAAACAAGCATAAACAAATTTAGCGATCTCCTTCTTCATACCAGGCCACCAAAATAATTTCTTCAAGTGTTGATATATCTTCGTAGCATCGGGATGAATACTCAACCCACTTCTATGTCCTTCCCCAAGAATAATCTTCTTAACCTCAAGGATATCCGGAACATACACTCTATTTCTAAACCTCATTACGCCATTCTCATCAACCCGGAACTTATCCCATTTTCCATGGTTAATCAAAGATAATTGATCGACTAACCTCAAATCAAACTTCTAACCTTCTCAGATTTCTTCTATTATACTGCTAGTCAGTTTCAACATTCCTAACTTCATAGTATTTGAAGTTTCTTTAGATACTAAGTTCATGTCTCTTAATTGCTCGATCAACTCCAACTCTCGAACCATAAGCATCGACATATGCAGCGAGTTCCTACTTAATGCATTGATAACGAGAAATCGTATCATATAATTACTATGCTTTTTACCGATTTTTATAATACATTGAGTCGTCTAACTCCCGATTATTACGAGTTTTTGTGTCTTTTCACAAGTACAACATTTGTCAACTCAAATCAATGAAAAAGGTCCACATGAAGGAAACTAAATAAGAAACAGAAGAGAAGGAACCAAATCTGCAGAGTTTGCAGATTTTGTAATGATGATGACCGTCACACCCTGTGTCGATCGTAACGCCTCCCCAACTAGAAAGAATGCTCGTCACACATCATTGATGAGCGTAATGCGCTATTTAAGCGGATTACGATCGTCACCCCCCTGTGACGACCGTCACACGCGTAAAGGGCAACATTATGAATTAGTGGAGACGTGGGCAACGTGAGGGCAAAACTCTTCTCCTATATTTCCTCCACTCAGTAACCATGCATCCGGGTCTTACTCCACTCAAGCCTTTTCCAAGATTTTCTCAACTGCAATATTTTCTTCTATATATATGTGGTAGTTCAATGGATGAGGGTCGAAGAAATTTTTCCCAGAACCAAATTTCTATTTTCCTGCAATTATTCTATTTTCTTGCTTTTGAGCTTTTTCTACACGTACTGTAATTTTTATTTCCAGCATTAGTTTTAGAGTGTTAATTCTTCATCTAAGAATTAACACAATTATTGATTTCGATTGAGCTGCAAGGAATTTGTAACATCTAAGATTACCATAGCAACATTATTTCCAGGTTTTTTATTGCAATTGATATTTATTTATTCTTGTATTATGTCATTTATTTTTATGGATTATATTTTAAATTGCATAGTTACTAAATATATTATGTCCGGCTAAATTAATTATACCGGTATGTGACTCCTAAGTACCGAAAGAATTCAGTGATAACTTGGCTAAAAACATTTACAAATAATTTATGGTTTCCAATTTCCATGATTAATTTAACTACCCTTGTCACAAGAGTGAGAGGATAATTAACACGATTTTACCACGAGAGTGGGAAATTAAATAAGGCAAGAACCTGCATGCGAGAGCTGGGGTTCGACCCAGATAGTGGTAATGAAACATTAATTTTTAAATACATGAGAGTGTTTTAACAAATTAATTAAACTCAAATTGTTTTAAAAAAGTGTTATTAAATTTAAAGTGCATCCACTAGGTTTAGTAGCATGACTTATTTCACGAACACGAGAGTGTATGTCTCAGGTTTTTAAACAATTCATTTTTACCGAAATACTTTATATGTCAAACGATTCACCGAATTCCCGAAGTCCGACTATCACATACCGGTATAGCTATTACTATTATTTTTAATTAAACTATTCCCCCCTTAAAACCAAATATTCATCGCTTAGTTAAACAATTGTAGCATTAGATCGTATGCGATTGATCCTTAGTCTCTGTGGGTTCGATAATCATTTAAAACTAGAACGACTAAACTGTATACTTGTAGTTAGTATCCTAATAGACTCATAAAGTCCCGATCAAGTTTTTGGCGCCGTTGCCGGGGACTGATTAGTCAATTAAGTACGATTCTTCTATTGTGCGTTTAGACTAGGCAACATAAACCCTTTTTCGATTTGTATGCCAAGGACTCGCTCACAAGGCGAACCACTTGACAAATCGATGGACGAACCTGAACGCATCCTTTCCGTAAGACGTGCAGTCAGGGATTACAGTTACAATCACGCTATTCCTTTACCCAAACCCAAAATCAAGATTGATTTTGAAACAGATTCTAATTCTTCCTCTGAAACCGAAACTAATCTAGAAGTAGACATGGCCGAAGAACAAAGGACCTGTCCACTGAAGGAGTACGCAGCTCCATCACAACAAGAACCCCACAACAGCATTGCTGCTCCAGTAATAAATCGAAATGATTTTGAGTTGAAACCGTCATTGATATCAGCTATCCAACAACGCCAATTCTCTGGAGATCCTTCCGAAGATCCCAATGAACATCTTACAAAATTCGTTCAATTTGCCGACACAGTTATAGAAAATGGTGTTAGTAAAGATGCAATAAGATTACGTCTTTTACCTTTCTTGCTAAGAGATAGAGCTTGGGCTTGGTTACAATCCTTGCTGTCAAATTCCGTCACTACGTGGGAAGGACTTAAGATTGTATTTTTAGCATGATATTTCCCCCAAGCAAGATTGCTTCACTAAGAGCCCAAATCAACGGATTTAGGCAGGAGGATACTGAATCGTTATTCGATGCATGGGAACGCTACAAAGATATGATGCGAATGTGCCCACATCACGGACTAGAAAAATGGCTGATCATCCACACGTTTTATAATGGAGTCTTGTACAACACAAGACTCTCTATAAATGCCGTCGTAGGTGGTACACTAATGGACAAGCCTTATGACGAAGCTAACGAACTCATTGAAAATATGGCTCAATACCACTATCAGTTGGGAGGAGAAAGAACATTTGTGGAGAAAACTCAAACCAAAGGTGGGATGTACGAGATTAGTAGCCTAGATAAAGTTAATGCTAAGGTAGATGCTCTTACCCAAAAGATAGAAAGCTTGACCTTACCTCCTGCAGCCCCCGTGGCTGCAGTTACCCCAAACTGCGAAGTTTGTGGAGTCCCTGGTCATGTTGGAACCGAATGTCAAATCTTAGCAGAAATATCAGTTGATCAGGTAAATTACGCTCAAGGTAATCCTTATGCTAATACCTATAATCCTGGTTGGAAGAACCATCCTAACTTCTCGTACAAGAGCAATAACGCTTTATATGCACCTGGCCAAGCACCTGTTGTACCTCTAGGTTATCAAAAACCCGCTGTTAATGTTCCTAACATTCCTAAGAAATCTAACCTTGAAATCTTAATGGAAAATTTTATCGCTAATCAAGCTCAACAAAACAAAGAATTCCTCAATCAAAATGTTCACACCGGTGAACAATTGAAGCTATTAGCAAATAAGGTAGATGCCCTAGCAACTCACAATAAAATGTTAGAAACCCAAATCTCCCAAGTAGCACAACACCAAGCTAGTTCTGCCGCACCTGCTGGTACATTTCCTGGACAGGCACAACCCAATCCTAAAGGACACGCTAATGCTATCACATTACTAAGTGGGACAACACTTGATGGACCGATAGATCCTAGACTCCAAAATCTGACCATGTATCAAAAACCTGAAAAGGAAGCAGAGAAATCGAAAAATCAATCTGAGAATGTAGAGGAAGACGCGAATGAGAACATAGAGGTTTCAGAAAAACCTTACGTACCTCCACCGCCATATAAACCACCAATTCCATACCCTCAAAGACTTGCAAAATCCAAGAACGAGGGGCAATTCAAGAAATTTGTAGAACTTCTAAAACAATTAAACGTTACTATTCCGTTTACAGAAGCTATAACCCAAATGTCGTCGTATGCTAAATTCCTAAAAGAAATATTGTCTAATAAGAAAAAAATCGTTGAAAACGAAACCGTTATGCTAACTGCCGAATGTAGTGCCATAATTCAAAATAACATGCCTCCAAAGCTAAAAGACCCTGGTAGTTTCTCCATACCATGTGTAATTGGTAAATCTGTCATAGACAAAGCCCTATGCGATTTAGGAGAAAGTGTTAGTCTAATGCCCTTATCTATTTGCGAGAAGCTCAAATTAGGTGACATGAGACCTACCAAGATGTCCCTACAACTAGCCGACAGATCAATCAAATTTCCTGTTGGTATGCTAGAAAACATTCCTGTCCGAATAGGACAATTTTACATACCGACTGACTTTATAATAATGGACATCAAGGAAGATTCAAACATTCCCATCATACTAGGAAGACCATTTTTAGCTACTGCAGGAGCCATCATTGACGTTAAGAAAGGAAAGCTTACCTTCGAGGTAGGAGAAGAAAAAGTAGAATTCATTCTTTCCCAGTTCTTCAAAGCCCCTGCTATAGATGACTCATGATGTCTCCTAGATATTATTGATGAATGTGTCAAAGAACTAGAAAGCAAAGAAGACACCTATTATGGGATGCTGAAAATTCCGACACCAACTATCCTCAAGGATGATAACTGGAAACAAGAATATCTAGATGCCAACCTAAGCGAATGTTTCGCCTTAACACCCGATCCTGCCCCAACTGATAAGAAAACTGGTATAGAACTTAAAACGTTACCTGAAGATCTTAAGTATGAATTTTTAGATAAAGAACTCGAACGGCCAGTTATAATCAATGCCAATTTAGGGAAGATCGAAACCGAAAAACATCTTAGTGTGTTAAGGAAGTATCCAACCGCGTTAGGGTATAATATATCAGATCTAAAGGGAATAAGCCCTTCTCTCTGTATGCACCGCATTATGTTGGAGGAGGACTGCAAGACTTCTAGAGAACATCAAAGACGAATAAATCCTATCCTAAGTGAAGTCGTTAAGAAAGAAGTGCAAAAACTGCTAGAGGCAGGCATCATATACCCAATATCAGATAGTAATTGGGTCAGTCCCGTTCACGTAGTACCTAAGAAAGGAGGTGTTACAGTTATAACAAACATAAAAGGCGAATCAGTGGCACAACGTACCCAAACAGGATGGAGAATGTGTATTGATTACAGAAAACTAAACAAAGCTACGCGCAAGGACCATTTCCCATTATCATTCATTGATCAAATGCTCGAGCGCTTAGCCAAACATTCCCATTTTTGCTATCTTGACGGATACTCAGGATTCTTCCAAATTCCCATTCATCCTGATGATCAAGAGAAAACCATGTTCACATGACCCTATGGTACCTTTGCATACCGAAGAATGCCATTTGGACTATGTAACGCACCTGCAACTTTCCAATGATGCATGATGGCGATTTTCGCAGACTTTTTAGACGGAATTATGGAAGTATTCATGGACGATTTCTCTGTCTGTGGAGAAAGTTTTGACGGCTGTTTATCAAATCTTGAATTAGTACTGAAACACTGTGTCAATGTCAACCTAGTGCTCAATTGGGAGAAATGTCACTTCATGGTGAGACAAGGAATTGTGTTGGGTCACATTGTATCAAACAGAGGGATTGAAGTCGATAAAGCAAAAATCGAGATTATTAAAAACCTTCAACCACCCAAAACAGTTAGAGAAATAAGAAGTTTTCTAGGACACGCTGGTTTTTACCGACGTTTTATAAAAGATTTCTCTAAAATCACTAAGCCTCTAACTGAATTATTAATGAAAGAAGCTGAGTTTATTTTCGACGATAAATGCTTAAACGCATTTGAGACGCTTAAAGAATCCTTAATTTCAACACCTATTATGCAACCTCCTGATTGGAACCTACCATTTGAAATAATGTGCGATGTGACCGATTATGCTGTAGGCGCAGTCCTAGGACAACGCAAAGATAAAAAGCTTCACACTATCTACTACGCAAGCAGAACACTCGATCCCGCACAAATGAATTATGCCACTACGGAGAAGGAACTCTTAGCTGTTGTATTTGCATTGGATAAATTTCGTTCCTACTTAGTGGGCGCCAAAGTCATTATTTACACGGATCATGTTGCGATCCGATACTTGCTAAGTAAGAAAGACGCCAAACCGCGACTACTCAGATGGATCTTACTCCTACAAGAGTTTGACTTGGAAATAAAAGACAAAAGAGGATCTGAAAACGTGCTAGCAGACCATTTATCAAGATTAGATGGAATCCAAACCGAGAGTGTTCCCATAAACGAAGATTTCCCTTATGAACGCCTTATTGCTAAACTAGAGATAACTCATACCGACAGTTTAGATCAACACAATGAACCTTTAAAAACTGCGGTAGTAAAAGCCATTTGTACCAACACCACATTACCATGGTATGCTGATTTCGTCAACTATCTAGCCGCCGGTGTTTTACCACCCGATTTAACGTACCAACAGCGGAAGAAATTCTTCCATGATCTTAAACACTACTTTTGGGATGAACCATTACTCTTTAAAAGAGGAGCCAATGGTATCTACCGTCGCTGTGTTCCTAACGATGAAATAGACGACGTCATTTCCCATTGCCATTCCGCCCCTTATGGTGGACACGCTAGTACATCGAAAACTTGTGCAAAAATACTTCAAGCTGGCTTCTTTTGGCCTACTTTATGGAAAGACGTCCACGTAGAAATTCTGAACTGCGATAGATGTCAGCGCACAGGAAATATATCTAGATGCGATGAAATGCCGCAAAAATGGATTCTCGAAGTAGAAATTTTCGATGTATGGGGAATTGATTTCATGGGACTGTTCCCTGCATCTTTCGGAAATAAGTATATATTGGTAGCTGTTGACTACGTATCAAAATGGATTGAAGCCATCGCTGCACCCACAAACGATACACGAGTGGTACTTAAACTATTCAAGCATGTTATCTTCCCACGATTCGGTGTACCAAGACTAGTAATCAGTGATGGCGGTTCCCATTTTATCTCTAGGATTTTCGAAAAACTTCTTTCAAAATATGGCATTAAACATCGCATAGACACACCATACCATCCTCAAACGAGTGGACATGTGGAAGTGTCAAACAGGGAAATTAAACAAATCCTTGAGAAAACCGTAGCCACCTCCAGAAAGGATTGGTCCTCCAAGCTAAATGATGCTCTTTGGGCATATAGGACAACTTTTAAAACCCCTATCGGAACAACGCCTTTTAAATTAGTTTATGGAAAATCTTGTCATTTTCCAGTAGAATTAGAACATAAAGCTTACTGGGCAATTAAAACCCTTAACTTAAATTACAAGACTGCTGGCGAGAAACGAATATTAGATATCCATGAATTAGAAGAATTGCGTTTAGACGCTTATGAAAATGCTATAATTTATAAGGAAAGAACAAAAAATGGCACGATAAGCGTATCTCGCAGAAAGAATTTAAGGAAGGAGACATCGTACTCCTATTCAACTCCAGACTGAAACTTTTCCCGGGAAAATTACGTTCCAGATGGTCAGGACCATTCGAAATTAATAAAGTTTTCCCAAGTGGTGCGATAGAAATTAAAGGAAATTCTATCGAACCATTCATAGTCAATGGCCAGCGCTTAAAGCACTACTTTAACGTCGGAAATCTCAACTATTCGGATTATCTTCAGTTAAGTGAGCCACCTACCCCGATACCTAACTGAATAGGTACTATCTATCGAGCCATCGACATAAAACAAAGGCGCTTCATGGGAGGCAACCCATGTTTTCTTTTAATTATTTTTATTATTTTAATATGTTTTTATTTTTCTTTTCTTTTTCTTAATCTTCAAAACTTTCATGTTGCATCTCTTACTCCTTTTTATTTTCTTTTTCTTCTATTTTTATTTTTCCTTTAAACTTTCTTTTTCTTTTTGATTTAACTTCGGCATTTTTAACCTGAAAATACTAACTTAGTTTTTCAAACATTTATTAAATATTTTCAGGGGTAATTCTTTAGCTTTCATATTTAGCTCCATGGCCCGAGTAAACTAAATGAATATCACCTTGAGAAGCAGGCACCAAAGAAGACGCTTTGAGGATCTGGCTGAGCGTGAGATGTGTCCTACAATTTATGCTGATGACCACGCTATGACTGCTTTGGGCATTCGTGAGAGTGTCATGTATATGCTACACCAAATAGGCTGGGACACTGCTCCTATTCAGAGACGATATTGTACCTACAGGAAGCTGACCCTTGAATTCCTGTGCACACTGAGCTACCTTCTAAATCATGGGTTAGGGTTCAACCGCGGGCTGATCACTTTCAGACTGTTTGACATGGACTATCACTATAACCATAGGGAGTTTGCCAACCTATTAGGATTCCCTTATGGCCCTGATGTTATTACTATGACCCAGGAAGACCTATTGCTTGATACTGACCTTGATTTCTTCTGGGGTAGCACTGCTGGCAATAACCATCCCGAGCCATCTGACCTTTAATTCTGAGTCCATCAACAACCCGGCTATCAGGTACTTTCATAAGATCATCGCCCATACCCTTTTTGGTAAAGAGCAAAATGTTACATCAGTGTCACGTGATGAGCTCTTCATTATGTACTGTGCTTCTCAGAGCCGTCCCGTAAATGGTGCTGCTTATATGCTAGATAACATGGAACGCATTATACAAACTCCGAATGCACCAATCCTGTTGGGTGGTTTAGTCACTATGATCTCTAATGCCATTGGACTCTGAAGGCCTATGTTAGGATCAACACCGTATTATGGAATCAAGCCAATGAACATTGAATTTTGCTTCAACACTAGTTTTATAGGGAATCTTGGGCCAGATGAAATCGAGCTGTTAATTAATCATGAGACTGTCCACCAGTTTATGCTCCCGAACCCTATAACTAGTGTCCATAATAGAGCAAACTGGCTTTTTTACCTCCACCATCCTCCTACACCGCCTTCGTCTCCTTCCACTGTTGACATCTATGAAGTACCCAACACCTCTCGCGATGCTGAAGATCCTGCAACACCACCGGGTTACCACCAGTTTCCCGATCCATGGGAGCAGCAAGTAGTTTCTACTGAGACCACCTTCCAGGCTCCAGAGATACCACCACCGCCTCCACCTAATGTTACCCTAAACTCTTTACATGAAGAAATTACTGAAATGCGGGGTGAGCTCACATCTCTACGAGTGGATTTCATCGCTTTCATGGATTTGGTGACAGACCAACTAGATTTCATGCACCATCATATGTTCCCTACTCCCCGTGGCTAGAGATTGCCGTTGTTATCTTGATTTATTCTTCTCTTGCATTTGTACATACAGTGAGGTCACTGTTTAGTTTTAGTGTGGGGGAGGAATCTAGTTTGTTCTAGTATTTTATCATTTTTATTATTATTTAAGTTATTATTATTTCCAAACAATTTTTATTGATTAATGCAATTTCAATTATTTATCAAGTTTCAAGTTTTATTGCCTTACTGCCGTAATTTTATTTTCATTCATGTTATTTCATTTTCAGTATATTTTTTATTTTTTTAATTTACTGTTTATATTTTCTGCAAAAATTTAATCATGTGACGTGTGTTGGTAAATATTATTTTAAATTATAATATTAGAATATTTTAAATTATAATATTAGAGAAAAAAATGTGTAACGGTATTCTCATTAATGACATTGAACGCATGACGCTCGTAACACCCTCATGACGAGCGTAACATGCGTTTCACTGTGTTACACCCGTCACACCCTCGTGACGACCGTCACGCGCGCATTATATCAGAACCTGCTATTACAGAGCCGTTCCATCTTTTTCTTCAAAACCTACAAACCTCCATTGCTGCAAACTAATGGTAACATACCCACTCCATTTTTTTTCAAACTTCCAAAATTCTAACACTAAAAACCCCATCTACCCACTACCCCATTCTCATTCCAAACCTTTTTCAATCTGTTTTACAAACACCATGGCCAACAATCAACAAGCTCCCGCTCTCACTTTCAGATCCTGCGAACAAGGCGAAACCCAACGGGTCAAATTCCAGAAGTTTCAACGCCGCGGTCTCCAACCTACACGGTATGTTGATCTTGACTGTTTAAGGAGTTTGGGACTACTTGACAGTGTCCGACAATTGTTGCAGAGTGTGGATTTATGGAACCTGTGCCGCGAACCACGACCGATTTATGAAATTCTAACCCTTGAGTTTTTGAGTTCCTTTGTATACATCACTCCCCCAGGTGCCACGAACCAACTGTCGGGCCTGACCAAGTTTCGTATGTTTGGCATAGAGCACGAGCTGCCCCAATCCGACATGGCATGGCTTTTAGGCTTTTGTTCTGACGAAGGTGTCCATCTCTGGGTGCCGGATAATTTTGGTGAGGAAGCTTTCAACTTATGGCACAATATGATGAATATCCATGCCGGATCCTACGACCACCTCAATGCCACCCATATTCATAATCCGACCATCCGCTATTTCCACCGCATCCTAAGCAACACAATCTTCGCCCGTGAAAATAAACACAAGCTCAACTCCAAGGAGCTCTTCTTTAGGCATTGCGCATTCACTGGGCAAAAGATCAACGCCGCCCCGTTCTTACTGGCTCATATCCACTCTATTTGTGCTAGAGGCGGAAAACCCTTTTATTTCGGAGGGCTAGTCACTTCACTTGCCATAGCTCTGAACTATGGTGCTGCTCTCACGGATATGCCTTCTGTGGCACCGGCTTGGCTGACTTTGGATCACTGCAAGGCCGCACATCTCATTTATGAGCGGGAGGATGGCAGATTCCACCCTGTGATCAGAAACACTGTTTATCATAACATCACTTTGCCTTGCAGGGACCGAATCGATCCACGAAACTGAGCTAACTGGTTATTTGATCCTACAGCTCTCGCGGGGCGTGCTCCTACTCATGAAGACCAGCCTAATGCCCCCACAGACGAAATGCAAGAAGAGCTGGACAGTTCTCCTCCCGTCCACGACATCCCAGGACCTTCATCTGCACCACCTTCTATTACTCTTGAAGAGGTCCTTCGCGCCATTCATATGAAAAATCAAATGAGCGCAACGCTTGAAAGAAGACAACATGAGCAATATGAGTATCTATGCGCTCAAAACACTCAAATCTTGACTGGACAGCGGAGCATGCATGAGAGGTTGGATGAGGCCCTGTCAGAGCTCAACGCCTTAAGTCTAGACGTCAGCACCCTTGGTTACCAGGATACTGACACAGAAGCCACTCCTACCAGACGCTCTCACACTAGGAGTAGAGGACGTGGTCACCAGTAGTTTTATTTATTTTCTATGTAGTTTATTTTTTCTGTTTCATTTCCTTTCCGTTTGTTTTTGTAATTGTACTTCCCCGCCTATATACCGCAACATTGAGGACAATGTCGGATTTAGTGTGGGAGAGGTACCTTTCCATCTTTTATAAACTAGTAAATTTTTATGATATGTCTCGATTTAAATTCTTCACTTTATTTAGCCATACCAAAAATTTTTTATCTTCGCATTAGCCCGACATACCTATTTTAATGAAATCCCAATTGAGGAAGCCGAAAACGACATAACAAGATCGATACGGTTATGACACCGTAGACTTCCTACTTACGCGATCCGTTTCAATAACCATTATATCGATATCTGGAGTTTTAAGTTCTAAAGTAACCCCTAGTAGTTTATACTAGCAGTCAGCACCGTCTTGACACAAACCACGTGGAGAATTGATGAATATAAGTGTTTGATGCCTGATCATTGAAATATCCTTCTTATCTCGCTGCTAAAAGAAAAGAAATTTTGTGCACCAAAACATACGGTCACATATAAGAGTTGAGAAAATAATGAAGGAATCCACTGTTGGTTGGTTCAGAGGTATCTGGTTCTGAACTCGGTAGGGCGTGCTACGGCTCGATCCCCCACAACCTCCAATTTGGATAAATATGTAGGGTTGCCACATTCGTGTACCAGACCCCATGCTAAAAGGATCAAAGTCACTAACCGGTTACTCCACTACGTGCGTGCTAAGACAAAGGGCTTAATGTGATTGCGCCAGAACGAAACCGGGTGAAATAGATACGAGGAACCCTAGGCAGAATCATAACGGAATTGTTGGATAGCTCATTTGAAATGGAAGCCTATGACTAAGCTTATTGCTCGTGTCATTAGCATATCTTTAGTGTTTCACTCAAGTATTGGCCAAAACGAAGAGGATTTCTCGAAATTGCTTTACAAATCCAAGGTATGTCATGCATATGCGCTTGACAAAACTTGTCCAACCTTTCGAATGACTATTTGCTTGAGGACAAGCAAAGGTTTAAGTATGGGGGAGTTTGATAACGAGAAATCGTATCATATAATTACTACGCTTTTTAACGATTTTTATAATACATTGAGTCGTCTAACTCCCGATTATTCCGAGTTTTTGTGTCTTTTCACAGGTAGAACATTTGTCAACTCAAATCAATGAAAAAGGTCCACATGAAGGAAACTAAACAAGAAACAGAAGAGAAGGAACCAAATCTGCAAAGTTTGCAGATTCTGTAACGGTGACGACCGTCACACCTTGTGACGATCGTAATGCCTCCCCAACTAGAAAGAACGCTCGTCACACATCATTGACGAGCGTAATGTGCTATTTAAGCGCATTACGATCGTCACCCCCCTGTGACGACCGTCACACGCGTAAAGGGCAACGTTATGAATTAATGGAGACGTGGGCAACATGAGGGCATAACTCTTCTCCTATATTTCCTCCACTCAGTAACCATGCATCCGGGTCTTACTCCACTCAAGCCTTTTCCAAGATTTTCTCAACTGCAATATTTTCTTCTATATATATGTGGTAGTTCAATGGATGAGGGTCGAAGAAATTTTTCCCAGAACCAAATTTCTATTTTCCTGCAATTATTCTATTTTCTTGCTTTTGAGCTTTTTCTACACGTACTGTAATTTTTATTTCCAGCATTAGTTTTAGAGTGTTAATTCTTCATCTAAGAATTAACACAATTATTGATTTCGATTAAGCTGCAAGGAATTTGTAACATCTAAGATTACCATAGCAACATTATTTCCAGGTTTTTTATTGCAATTGATATTTATTTATTCTTGTATTATATCATTTATTTTTATGGATTATATTTTAAATTGCATAGTTACTAAATATATTATGTCCGGCTAAATTAATTGCACAGGTATGTGACTCCTAAGTACCGAAAGAATTCAGTGATAACTTGGCTAAAAACATTTACAAATAATTTCTGGTTTCCAATTTCCATGATTAATTTAACTACCCTTGTCACCAGAGTGAGAGGATAATTAACTCGATTTTGCCACGAGAGTGGGAAATTAAATAAGGCAAGAACCTGCATGCGAGAGCTGGGGTTCGACCCAGATAGTGGTAATGAAACATTAATTTTTAAATACATGAGAGTGTTTTAACAAATTAATTAAACTCAAATTGTTTTCAAAAAGTGTTATTAAATTTAAAGTGCATCCACTAGGTTTAGTAGCATGACTTATTTCATGAACACGAGAGTGTATGTCTCAGGTTTTTAAACAATTCGTTTTTACTGAAATACTTTATATGCCAAGCGATTCACCGAATTCCCGAAGTCCGACTATCACATACCGGTATAGATATTACTATTATTTTTAATTAAACTATTCCCCCCTTAAAACCAAATATTCATCGCTTAGTTAAACAATTGTAGCATTAGATCGTATGCGATTGATCCTCAGTCTCTGTGGGTTCGATAATCATTTAAAACTAGAACGACTAAACTGTATACTTGCAGTTAGTATCCCAATAGACTCATAAAGTCCCGATCATGCATCAACAACTTATTTTCCTTACCAGGATGGTAACTCAAATCAAAGTCATAGTCCTTCAAAAATTTAAGCCACCTTCTCTGTCTCATATTTAACTCTTTTTGGTCAAATAAGTATTTCAAACTCTTTTAATCACTAAACACTTCAAATTTAGAACCCAAAAGATAATGTCTCGAAATCATTAATACAAACTCCACTGTTGCTAATTATAAATCATGCGTAGGATAATTCCTTTCATGAACTCTGAGTTTTCTAGAAGCATAAGATATATGTTGTCCATTGTGCATTAGCACACCACCAAGTCCCATCTTAGATGCATCGTAATACACTCATATTAGGAAAAATAAACATCAGAGCAGTCGTCAACCTCTTCTTTAATTCTACAAAGCTTTCCTCGCAAAAAACATCCCACACATAAGCTTGACCCTTTCGAGTCAACTGAGTCAATGACAATGCCAACTTAGAAAATACTTCAATGAACTTCCGATAGTAACCTTCCAAACCAAGAAAACTTTGAACCTTAGTTGCAGACTTCAAAGCCTCCCATTGCAATACAACACCTACATTAGAAGGATCCAAAGCAATCCCACCACTAGAAATCACATGACCAAGAAAACTAAATTCCTTTAGCCAAAATTAACACTTTGACAACTATTCATACAATTTCTTTTCCTTTAACACTTGGAACACCATCTGTAAATGCTCAACTTGCTCTTTTTCTGATTTAGAATAGATCAGAATATCATCAATAAACACCATAACAAACTTATCCAAATATGAATGAAAAGTTCTATTCATATACTCCATTAAAACACCTGGCACATTAGATCACCAAACGGCATCACGGTGTATTCATAATCGCCATTCCTCATTTGAAAAGTTGTCTTTAGAATATCATCTAGTTTAACTCGAATCTGATGATAACCTGACCTCAAGTCAATCTTACTGAAAACACAAGCACCCACTAACTGATCCATCAAATCATAGTTTCTCAGTAGTGGATACCTGTTCTTAATCGTTACTTTATTCAACTGTCTATAATCTACACACAGCCTCATACCTCTATCTTTTTTCTTAACTAGCAACACTGGAGCACCCCACGACGAAACACTCGATCGAAAAAACTTCTTCTCGAGCATATCTTCTATATGTTTCTTTAACTCGCTCAACTCTGAAGCTGACATTCTATAAGGAGCAATCGACACCATACTTGTACCAGACACCAAATCTATAGAAAATTTGATTTCACGTTCATAAGGTAAATTATTAATATCATCTGGAAACACCTCTGGAAATTCATAGATAATCAGTAATTCCATATTCGCATCTTTACCATCAACTTGCAATGACACAAACATCAAGGCTTCATCTTCCAAAAGTTCATTCACTTGCTTAGCAGTCAACGACATCAACTCTCCATTATCACCAAACTTAGGGTACCTCAAAGTTTTATTATAACAATTGATATGAACATAGTTGAACTCCAACCAGTTCATTCCAATAATCACATCGATTTAGTGTAAGGGAAAACACATGAAATCCATCACAAAACTCTTGCCGTAAATAGTCAAAGGGAACTTCAAACAAACGTAAATAGTAGTAATAGAACCACTAGTAGGAGTATCTATTACCATACTACCATTCATATCAGACAATTTTAATTCCAACTTAGTAGCACATTCAAGCGAAATAAACATATGAGTAGCACCGGTATCAATAATAGCAACCAATTCAACATCGTTAATAAAGCAAGAACCTCGAATCCAGTTTTCCTTCTTAGGTTCCTCTGGTCCACTAACTGCAAACACTCTACCATTGGTCTGAGCAGTAGCATCCTTCCTTTTTTTTACAGAGTACTGATATGACCCTGCTCTTCATAATTGAAACAAGTTGGACCATCCTTCTTGCATTCAGGATCACGATGACCGGATTTGCCACACTTGTAGCACCTCATTACCTTCTTCCTATAATAAGCCTTCTGTTTCCCTTTATCAGCAGGGGCATCATAAAGCTTCTTACGATCTTGATATTGCTTTCCTCTTTTCTCATTCAAGCTCTTATACTGAGCTAAATGAGCTTTGCTATCCTCCTTATCGATTTTGCAGTTGTCCACTAACTCTGAAAACACATGGATCTACTGGTACCCAATCGACCGCTTGATCTTAGGACGTAAACCATTCTCAAATTTAATACACTTTGAGAACTCAGCAGTTGCTTCACTGTAATGCGGATAAAACTTTGCTATTTCCATAAACTTCAAAGTATACTCCGTCACAGTCAAACTTCCTTGTTTCAGCTTCAGAAACTCAATCTCTTTCTTCCCACGCACATGCTCAGAAAAATACTTCCTCAGAAATTCCCTGCTGAATATAGCCCAAGTAATCACTTGACCTAGCGCTATCAGTCTCTGATGAGTACCAACCCACCAATCATCAGCTTTCTCCGCCAATTGATGCATACCAAACCGCACCTTCTGTGCCACTGAGCAATCCATGACTCGAAATATTGTCTCAATGTACTCGAGCCAAACTTGTGCACCATCAGAATCAAACCTACCCTTGAAAACAAGCAGATGATTCATGTGGAACGTATCCAAAACACGAGATCCATCATTAGGTTGATGTTGCACAACTTGAGCAACAACCTGCAAAGCAGTAGCAAGTGAAACATTGTTCCTTCCAACCATTTCTATGTTTCTTATCAATAAGATTCACAATGGTTAGAAACTATCTCAATAGTATTCCACTGCCACACACTACATAATCAATAACCTGGCCGGACAGACTAACCTGTTGTGAGACAACTAATGTAACACCCTTCTAAACCCCAATAAATATTCTCAATTATCCTAATAAATAAATCAGAGTATATAACTAAACAAGGGTGTCACATCTTTATATAAAACTTCATAACAATACATCATACTCCATAACACAGGTTTTCAATATCTTTAACAAGATATAATCAACATTTAGTTCTACGAATCATAGCAATGGAAATCATAGTTCAAAACACTTCATTATAGCACTTCATAAAAATTAATCACACTTCATAACTCATACTTATAAATCAAAACATCTTGAGTACCACGTAGGGTGACTCAACATCTTAAAACAAAATAAAGAACATAAGTTCCAACCATTCAATGTCAACCTTGATGTTACATATCATAGCAAGGCTCCCTTTATTCAACAAAATAAAATAAACGCACTTCGAATCTATCCTCTAATGCTTCTACGAACTATTCTCGGTAACCTACGCGTTACCCACGTGGAGGAAACATTCAAAAAAAAGGGTGAGTAAATCATAATCATTATCTAATAAATAAGGAATAGACATAGTAAATATGCACATAAGCAAGGCATCACACATCATCATATCGTCATGTTCTACTCACACCTTCACCATAGGATCAATTCCCACTTGGAACCATAGCACTTCACTATTGCACCCAATCCATAGTATGGGATTGTTGCCTTCACTGGACAATTGTCTTATCATCTTCACTGGACCGAAGTTATAACTTCACTGGACCAAAATCCTAGAATAAGCCATGAATGCAATGATGCGCAACAACATATTTAATACGGCCACGACTAGTCAACACGCATCACCATTCATGATTCATCACAAATATCATCATAACATCATAGTAATAAACACAACATTATAAAATCATCATAATAATCAACATAACACCATAATATCATCATAGTAATCAACGCAACATCATATCATCATCATCATAAATAAAGCATCATCATAAACAAAACATCATTGTGACTCAACGTGGGGAACCTATATTTATTCTAACTTAGTTCTCAGAGATGTACTCATTAAGTCTCATTTTTCTTCACATAATTAAATTCATTGCATTAGCTATCCAACACTTTGAACGGAATCTCAATCCGAGCTCTAGAACTAAAGTTATGGCCATTTTAAGATTTCCAACGTGGACAACTGATTCTACATTTTGTCGCCTAACGACACACTTCTGTCACCTGACGGCGCTGACACTACGGTTGACACCATCCAGAAACTAGCTCCATTCAGCCTCCCTTTGCTCCAACCTTTTCCTGGCAAAGCTCCGTCGCCCGATGACACATCCTCCATCGCGCGATGATCTTGTGCGAGCAGGGTTTTGCTGTTGCTATTTCCTGCATAAACCATTCCAAATCTTCTGTGATTTCAACACATTAAAGATCCTAAATCACCATCTAATCATAGGGTTTCATCATCTATCAACAACCTATAATTCTATACTCATTATACATCAGTTATGAACCATTATACATCAGTTATTCATCACCAATTAATTAATTTCTTATCAAACAATACCAAATCACCATCTACCAAAACCTAAGGAAATCTACCAATCATCTAAACCTTAAAAAAATATAATAACAATGATAAAACTCCCCTTACCTTAAGATTATTTCTAGAGATCAATTCCTCTTTATGTTCTACCCGGATTCCTATGCTCTTCTTGCCTCTTTGTGCCCTAGCTCTCTTTTCTCTACAGCGTTTTTCCAAATTCTATTGTACATAATGAGCGTGTGAAATCCCAAAACTTCTTCTTATTTCAAACTTTCCCTCTTAGACCCCTAATAATGAACTTCCCATCATACCCTCACTTATTATTCACTAATGACCACAATGCCCTTATTTTCTCTACATCACATATTATTCTATTTATTTAAATCTAAAAAATTTTAAGTAATCACTATTAAATCTAAATAATTCTAAACTAATTATTTAAAATCTAAATCCTCTTATTATCCCATCCTACACCACACAATTCATCATCTTAAACATCTTATTCATCAAGTCATCGCTATTGCATCCCAGATGCATCATAAATACACATCATATACCGTCACAGGGACTAGCACAAAGCATAAAAACATCATATATATACCAAACACTTCACAAAGACTTATATATTTACACTAAATTAATTAAATAAATAATTAATATGGAATTCGCGGTGTTACAATGATGCTCTTAGCTTTCAAACCACTTTACACATTCTCTTTTTCCTCGTTAGACCAATACTTTTCATGTTTGTTTACTACAACACCATCAACTTTGTGTGTAGGAACAAATGGCCCATCTACATAGTGTTCCAAATACCATGATCCATTCCTTTTATGCAGAATTCAATTTTCTCTTTCCACAACACATACCCTTCTCCATGAAAGGATGGAGGTTTGTTTAGTAAATAACTTGAAGTCATCCTTCTTTCTGAGATGATTAGTCCTTAACATGAGTTAGACTCTGATTCCACTTGTTGGACAAATGATCTCAAGCACAAGGGAGGGGGGTTGAATTGTGATTTTTAGAAACGTGTAGATATTTTTCCCTTTCTCAATTAAGATCATATTAGTAAATTTTTTAGTGATAAAGCATAGCAGAAGTAAAATAAATGAAATATATTACTAAAAATTAAAGATAATAAGGATAGAGGGATTGCGCGCGGGAGTTATCTAGGTTTGGCCAAATGTTGGCTTAGTCTTGTCTCCAATAGTTTTCTTGAGATTTTTTACTATAGTCTTGTGAGTTTTTATTGGTTATGCCCACAAACTTTAATACAATATGACCTTTTGAATTTGAACAATCTTGTTCTTAACCTATGAATGAATTTCTCCCAATACCAAAGCTTTGTCACAGGCTAAGCTTCACAAACCAACAACTGAGATCTAAACTAATTTTAAAGAAATGAAACTCAATTTCTTAAGTGATTGTACCCTACTTCTCTATTTATTCATCTCTATCTCACACGCACACACACATCCATACACAAGCACACATAAAATATAAAATAAATATAATTAAAAACTAAACTAAAAATCTATATCAATTACAACGGGGATACCCCTATTTATATTTTCCTGAATTTTCCTAAGTAATTATTCTTTTAAGTTTATTAATACCAAAGTAATCTTCAAAACCTTTTTTTGGACAACCTTGGTTCATTATTAAAGTAGTGATTCGATGGAAGAATTTTTCAGATTTTCCAACCTAATATAATTGTTCTACTTTATGTGGTCAAGGATACATTCACCCAACAAATTAACTTTGTGCATGGGCCATTTCCTTATGTTCTGATTTTGATGGTTAAGATAAAATTCGCCTAATGAATTTGGGTTCATCATGGTATTCAAGACATGAGTCTTTTTCTCCATTTGGATTAGAATTTGATTCTTTCTTAAGTGTTATTTTAGAATATATTCAGATTAAGCATAAATCGAGGTTTTCCATGTTACTTTGTGTAAAAGTGAGCTCATAAGTGTGTGAATATCATAATGATAAATATATAAAGTACATAAGTTCAATTCTCCCAATAAGAAATTTTTTTACCTCCAACAAAAGTAAAAAACACACATCGCATGGTTTTCATCACCAAACAATCCTAATGACTCGTGATATTTGATCAATATGTTTTCCAATGACTTGAACGAATTTGTTAGAAACTTAATTCAAGATAATCAATATTTCGTTTTAAAAATAAAGCATATCTATTAATATGTTTCTACATAAAAAATGATACAATTAGAAATTCTAATAAGTAGTCAATTAATCATTATTACTACCTCACAAGTGTATATCTCAAAAGGGTGAATGTTTCTCTCATTCCATGCACTTGTGTTTCTTCAATCAAGTTTATGTTCATTTATATCAACACAAACAAGTTTATGCATATCCTCTTCTTTGAGTCCAGTAGAAGAGTCGACCAATCTAGAGGATCATCAACCATGATACATGTAGTGTGTATAGCTTCCCCAATACTTATTTAGAATAAATGTAGTAGTAATCACTTTTGTGTCTACACAACTGTGTTTTTCTACGTCTAGCCGACCTCGAAAATCCAAGTAGGCTTTCACTTCAGCATCATTGGATTCACATTTATTGGTTCTCATGTAAAGCTGGATAAAACCTTTAGAGAATTCTCTACTCTATCGGTTGGTTTGTGTATCCTCCTAGGTTAAAATGGTAAGGGTCATAGAGACATTGTCACAATTAACCTCTCCACCGACATTTGAAAAGGGCTTCTAATGAGTCTGATGAAGAAGCCTGTTTCACTAGGGAATCCTTAGATACCCTTGCTAATCAGAATCGTCAAATAAAGGTATGCCTTTTGGTTCGATGTGACTATGATTAATATGAGGGATACGATAATTAGGGGATGTCCCCATTTTTGAGGTAGAACAAGTTTCTCCCTTAGAATTTCCCTCACTTATAAACACATGTTCAAGCCATATATTGTCCAATATGAGACTCTTAAAACCCCCTCTCACGTCCAGGGTGAACGTCTGGAGCGTGAAACTAAATGATGGGTGGCTTGATAATGGAGTGGTCCAACAGATCTTAAATCAGGCTCTGATACCTTCTTAGAATGTGTGATTGTTAGAATGTGCGATTGAGCCTAACTCGGCCCTACAAAACAGGCTTCAATGTGACCATAACAATTGCAATAGTTACAACGAATACTTTGACGTCCACCCTGTCCTCTGGTTCATCCACCACGACCATGATAGTGGGAAGCGAGAGCAAATGATTTAGTGGGAGAGGATGTATGAATCGGTCCAAAAGCATGAGGTGTAGCCAAGCGTAATAGTTATTCACTAACTGGTTCATAGTTAGGAACGTTGGTTCTTGATAAAATATGATTTCAAACGGAATCAAGTTCAGATAGCAGTCCAACAAGTGCCATGATCATGAAATACTTACTTTGTTGTTTAGCATAAGTTGCTACATCTTTTGTAAAGGGCATTAAAGTTATGAAATTTTCCTTTAACGTATTAAGCTTAGTCAGACAGCCTTGCATATTTATATTCTCCAATTTTAAAGAGCGGAGTTTGGTGATGACACTATAAAGATTATGGACATCATTTGAGAAGACTTTCTTAGCCTTTTTCCAAACCTTGTAGCATGTGGTATAGGCTTGGCATTATGCTTGGAGATTAGTTGTTATGGAAAATCATAATACGGTGCATAGAGTAGCATCAGTTTATTTTCACTTATCGCGTTTGGTGGCGAGAATAGTATTAGCTTTTGTAGTTAATTGATCCTTATACCCCTGACCATGAAACCACATCTTGACACCACCAACGGATATGTTGTAGTTGACTGTTGTAGTCAGTTTATCACATGGAATAAGTGAGACTTTAGTGAACGTGACGAAATCGGTATCTCCCATGATATTTTATTGGCTCAGAATAAAAAACCGAGACAAGATCTGGAAAGAGAAACAAAAACCAAGACACGCAAGAAATACGGCAGCGACGGGGGAGACTGACGCGCGGCTAGAAGTCTGGCGCGTGAGGTTCACACACAAATTAAGAAGTGGCGCGTACAACGGCGGAAGGAGGTGACATTTTTGGAATTCAGCCGATCTGGAGGAGACGATTCTAACGGTATAGGAATCTCACCGAAAAGTTTACAGGAGCGGTGGCGGCAGAGGGTGGCCGAAAAAAAAAAGGAATTTTTTGTGGATGACAGTAGGTCAACTAGCTCTAGATACCATCTTAGAATGTGTGATTGGACCTAACTCGATCCTACAAAACCGGCTTGTAGGGTGAAGATTTCCCTCACTTATAAGCATATGCTCAGACCATATATTGTCTGATGTGGGACTCTTAACAGCTTGAAAATAGAGGATTGTGAAAAGTTTCTAAAACACTTAACTCCTCTTACTTGTATGCGAAGGTGTCTGAATGATCCAGATCAGCTAAGGAAAGGGATTAAGAGGTCAACAACCATATTTATCCTTAGGAATACATGCAAAGTTGAGTGCACTATAAGCCTTTTCATGCCATAGTTTGTTACATTAGCACACATGTCAGAAGAAGGCTATGAAATGTTTCAATGATGGAACTGCATTTAATGAGCTTGTTCCGCTACAACTTTTCCAGGTGACCCCAAATGTTTTATTTCTAGATCACACCAGACAACATCCTAGAGACCACCCAAATCACTAAAGGCTTCTCCGACTTACTCAATTCTCGACAAAGCCTTGGTGGAAACTGTTCTGGGCCGACCAAAGATCCAAATAGCTAAGGCCCAATTTGCCACAAATCCACTCTACTTGACCTAAGATATAAAACTAAATTCAGATGGAAAGCAATGTATATCTATAAACTCTATTGTTTACTATATTTATCTTGAATCTTAACCTGATTTAGACGTTGGACTAGTAAGCATACAGTTCCACGTCGTGTCGTTGTGATATAGATCAGTACCATTGATTAATAACATCCAATTTGTCAATTGCATCCATTTTTGGTTCATGAATAGAACATAAATCATTGTTTTTTCTAGGAATTCAAAGAACCTAAGGTTTTAAGAGAGTTGTCATTTCTACCTTTTTCACTCTAATCTCTTTTCTTTCTCAATTATGTTGCCTCTCTTTTCCACATTCCTTTTTTTTTCTTTTTCATGAGGCTTTTTATTTTCTATTTGGCATTATTTTTTTCTATTTCTATTGCATCACCAAATTTGAATTTGTAATCCTGCATAACCTTTTGCAACTTGCTTACAACCTAGTATCAATGAATTATCTCCCAACCTTAAAAATGTTATACTTGATGCATGATTTTATAAACAAATCCTAATCCATGAATCATTATTTTGCAAGAGTCCAAACCATCTTGTCAATTCAATGGAACATTATTAGATAAATCAAAAGAAACTAAGATAAACATAAAAATAATGAAACTACGTTATGAAACTAAACTAAGAAAAATTGAAAGTTAGAGATCCTAATTTTAAAATAGAAAATAAAACACTCTAACTAATAACATCGTTATCTCAACACAAGAAAATATTTAAAATATGAATATAGCTTGTTGGATGCTTTCAACCATTATCCTTTTCCCTTTCCTCTTCACCCATTTCTTTATATTCATCTTCATGCTCAACATGATTCACATCATTCTTCTCATCTTCGTTTATTTTTTCCTGAGCATGTCCCCCTAATAAATACATTTTATTTCAAACCATGCATAAAGTGCTTCAAAATTTTGTAGGGTCTAGTACCTGATACGAATATGGTCTGGGGTGTTAACACTACACTCAATGCATAGACTCATTAAATGACACCATACTCCTCTGGGGTGTTTTTTGATTATTTTACAATATCGGTCAATGTAGGCATCATTGATATTATGGTTAATTAAGACTAGGTTTGACTCAATCATTGGTACTTGGAAGAATTAGAGCAACCTTATCAATGTTCTGAGAAAGGAATTTGTATGGTCGGAAGTGCAGAACACCTTTGTGCTGGTACGAATCTGGTGAGAGTGTAATGCTCGGGCTTGAAATTGTGCGAGAAACTACGAAGAAAGTGAAGTTAATTCGAGAAAAAATGGAGACTTCGCAGATTTGACAAAAGGGTTACCATGATAAGAGGAGTAAATACCTTGAGTTTCAAGAGGGAGACCTAGTATTCTTGAGAGTATCTCCAGTAACCGGTGTAGGTCGTGTTTTGAAGTCGAAAAAAATGACTCCTCAGTTTATTGGCCCTTACCAAATTTCAGATAAAGTGGGGAGTGTTGCATATAGAGTGGCATTGCCACTTAATATTTTAAATTTTCATGATGTGCTCTATGTGTCGCAACTTGAAAGTATAATTCAGATCCATCACATGTTATCCCGATAGATGATGTACAAGTACAAGATAATCTTACTGTTAAGATCGTATTTGTGAGGACCGAAGATCGCGAAATAAAGAAACTGAGAGGCAAAGAGATTACTCAAGTGAAAGTAGTTTAGGGAGGAGCTGCTGGAGAGAATGTGACATGGGAATTAAAGAGCGAAATGTGAGGGGCTTATCGAGAGTTATTTGCCTCAGGTAATTTTTGAGGACGAAAATATTCTAACTGGGGGAGAGTTGTAATACCCCAATTTAGTTATAATTATTTTATTTAAAATAATTAGATGATGTGGTGTATTTTTATGCGTTGGCGAATTTTATGATGTGTTGTGATGCAAATTGCGGGAAGTAGAGGCTTTAGAAACTATAGAAGTTAAGATGATAGGGGTGTATCGCTAAAAGCATAGAAACATAAGGGTGAAAGAGATAATTGGCCTATTATTATTATTTGGATTAAAAATAGAGTTATTATAATTTTATAATGATTAAATGGAATTGTTAGTAGAAAAATAGAATTCATATTATTTTGTTAAATAATTATCTAACTGAGTAAGGGCATAGTTGGGATTAAGTATTAGGGGTCTAGAGATTATTATTAGAAAAACAAGGAAGTGAGAACAGAAGGAGAAAAAAAGAACGATCGTAGAACGAGAGAAAGGAATAGAAGGGAAGAGCCAGGGCAAGAAGGATTCCACAAATTTTTGAAGGCTCAAAGCTTCAAACTAAGGTAAGAGGGTGAATGGGTTTTCTAAATGGTGATTATAACATGAGAGGGTAGTGTGGGTTCCTTTTCCTCTTTAGGTTTTTGTATAATTGATGTATGATTCTCCTTTTTGGTTGATTGATGTTTTTTGTATATGATTTTATATGAAATTGTGAATCTTGTGATGTTAATGTTGTATTCGTTGTTGAGTATTGTTGCTATTGTGAAGTTACCACATGAAAACCCCAATCTAGAAATTATAGGTTTAGGAGGATGATGAACAATGAGGATTTAGATGTAAAAATTTGTTATAGGATAATAGATCAATGAAGTTATTTGAAGTCTATAGGTTTTTATGTGTAAAAATACTACTTTAGACAAAAACTTGAAGGTTAGAAGTTCCAAAAACAGAGGAAAATTGGACTGGTTTTATGCAAAAATTGCAACAGGAAAATCCGGTTCGTGCAGGATAGACGGGTGACTACGAATATGTCTCTGGGATATGGTGATGTTTGGAATTGTTTCTAGGCGAGAGATGAAGCGATGGAAATGATGGAAAAGATTAATTTTTTGTAATGCTTTGCTTCTAGCATCGCCATTCGAAGGGTGGCGTGAAAGTAGAATCGCCAGGTGACAGAGATTTCACTGGGCGCCGGATGACAGAACTGAGTGGCGGTACGCATTCTCTTAAAAATGCCATAACTTGAGTTTTAGACCCCGATTGATGCGCCATTTTAAATGTTAGATAGATAATGAAATGAACTACATTTAGGTGGAATAAAATGTGTAAAGGAAGGGTTATTTTCAACACTTAGGATAAGATAGAGTTAGATTATTATGGGATAAGTTAGGATGATATGCACGCTATGATGAATTATGGATATTATGATGTATGTGGCATGAAGATAATGATCTTGGTATCCTAAATTGGCATATTGTTGAAGGATTATGCCTTATGGTCGCATAATATATGTTGTTGCATGTCGATGTTACATGCATTACATTGGTGAGGGCTTACACCTTGTTGTTGGCCTGTAATGGCGTTATGTTGAGGGCTTGTACCCTGTTGTTGCTCAATTGGAACTCTGTTTGGGGCTTATTCCTTGATGGTACTACATGCATTGAGTTATGTTTTAACCAGTTTTAAATTGAGAGTCACCACCTTTAATTTTTATCTTTAGGAAGGAAATATAAAGGATAACCCTAATTTAGTCAGAGATTCTAAGTTGTTTGCCTCATTTTTAGACGAAGGGAAGGTGTAAGGCACCCCTCATATACCTTGTTCACATGGATACTAGGGTTTAGAATCATGATCTTTAAGAAATACGGTTTTAGTTTTTTATTAGGGGAACTCGCCACGATTTTGGTCATATGCCTACGTATCCTCTTAAGAGGAATCAGAGTCCCAATTCATAGTTCGTAGTTGGTTGGTGTTTTTTATGGATTACGAAGATATTTGAATTCCCCTTGTAGTATGCTTGGGTGTGAGAATAGAAGAGTTTGTTAGACGTAGTGCACAGTCGATTAAAATATTCTCGTAATCCTTTTTGAAAATCGATTGTTGAATTTAATTAATTTATGGAAAAAAAGTTTATTGTTGGTTGAATATTTTTTAATGAGTTAATTGTAAAGTATCTTATTAAATGCATGGTTAAAAACAATTTTAATGCAATAAAACAAATATTTAAATGAATTTTCGAACAAATAATATTTAATTTACAATATTAAATAATAAATAATATTAACATTTATAAATATATAAAAATATAAAATATAAAAATTATAAATAATAAATAAAAAAAGGAATTAAATTAAAAAAACGCAGAGGGTGTGAATTAATATGGGCTAGTAAAATAGGGGGTATGTGTAGCAGAGCTCTGAATTCAGATATTGAATTCAGGCCCAATGCAGGGGGGTTGAATTTGAGTTGTGCAGTACAAACTGGGAATATGAGGGAGTAAGGGTCCAAGTTCAGATATTGGACTTGGCCCAATAGGCTAAGGGGTGTAGGTTCTCAATGTAGAGGCAAAATAAAACAAAGGGGGATGCGAGTAGTAATTAGGCCTGGGCCAAAGGGTTTGGGAGGCCGTTTGGACTCCATTTAGGTGGTTGTATGGTAATGCGATGGGCATGCGTTTTAAGGTGTTTGATAGATATCATTTGGTGATTGTTGAGAGTGCAGGGTAACACGCGATGTACAAGATTACAAAGCTATTATATTTTCTCATTTCTCTCTTCCTGATTCATCTCCCTCTTCACTCTTCCATCCATTGTAACAACAAACCCTAATCATCGCTGCTACTCATAAACCCTAATCGGCAGTGATCTTTTCCTACCTCCTAGATCTAACCTTATCCCCGCAACCCAAATCGCACAACAAAAATAAAATAAAAGAGCTAAGTCGCTTACCTCCATCCGTGGTTGTTCTTCGAGTCTCCTTTTTGCAATTCTCCTTCTGATCCCTTTTTGTTGGTGTTTGACAGGTACAACGACAGTGGTTTGACGGAGGCGCTGGAGGCAGTAGCAGTGGTGGTTGACGAATCTAGGGTTTCAGATGTTGAAACCCTATTTCACACAGAGCGGTATTGTACGAAGATTACAATGGCAAGGCTCTCGATCAAGCTTCTCCTCTCAATTTTCTATTTTTCTGTAAAAAATTTCTCCTCTCCTTTTTTTTTGTTTTGACCTTAGATTTTTATAGTGTTAGACTTAGATGATTTTTAGGAAAGTTTTTATGATTTCTATTAGAATTTTGATTGGATCCATTAGTTTTAAAGATTGAAGATCTGATTAGATTTAAATTTAGAATTAGAACTTAAGGTTTGTGTAATTGACTATGTATTTGGACGATTCTATGTATTATATTCATATAAAAAATCAGCTCCTCTTCAATATTCGATTTGATTTTGTTTGTAAGTTAGCTAAGATCTGATTCAATCTGTATTGATTTGGTTTCTATCTTGCGTTTTGTGAACTTAATTTATAGAGATTTGATTTGAACAGTATTTGTTAAAGCATTGAAACATGCGCTTTTATTTCTTAATCTGCACAGTGCCTGTTTTTTTGTTTTGAAACAAACATTTTTCTTTTCTAATTTGGATTGGGCCTTCTTGGGTTTGAGCCTAAAAAATGATGAAAAGCTGGTCCGGGCAAATAGAAAGCCTTTTTTGATTTCAAATTTGACTTTCATCAGTGTTTTTTTAATTAATAAAAATAAAACAAACATTTTTAATAAGCACTTAATGATAATTATCTTATTAATGTTAACAAAAATACAAAAACAAAAACCTGAAATGGCCAAACGGTTCATTTATTGGGCCTAACAAAAATGAATTGCTGATGGGCCAGTTTGAATCTTATTTAAAATCTTAATGGGCCATTTCTGATTTAATCTATTGTGTTTTAAATAAAATGAATTTTTTTATGGGCCTCTTAAAATAAAGCATTCCCCCTTCTTTTAAAACGGAAGGGCTTACAAGACAACCTAGGGGATACAAGACAACACGGGTGGACTTATGTTATTCATCACAAACAAGGGAATGAATAGTATAACCCTGAAAATTCACATATCTATCGTAACCTAGGGGATAGATAATTGAAAAAGCTTGATAACACATTGCTGCATGGAGTTTGACACAATGAGTTATATCGCAGACTTTATCCTGTTTACTACAACCTAGGGAGTAAACAGTACGAGGGTAAACCTGTTTATTTATCACAATCTAAGAGATAAAAGACAACATGGGTGGGATTAAATTATTCATCATAACCTAGGGGATGAATGATATAACCCTATATATTTTCATAACTATCGCAACCTAGGGGATAGATGTAATACGGTGGGAGAGCTGACTTGGTTTGCATTTTATTGCAAATGTTGCAGATAGCAAGATTCTCCACCGAATTTTCTTTTATCCAATAAGGAAAGGGTGAAAAGAACAGGAAAGACCTTGATAGATTTTGAGTTCAAGGGGTAGCTTATGAAAAGGGAAGGTATTAGCACCCTTTTCATCTGTAGTTATCTACGGGCTCTTAATCGCTTAACTCAGTTTTTGAAAATTGCTTTGTGTTGTGTGTTTGAAAATATTTTGAAAAGTTGCCAATGTAAGGCAAAAGTTTGTAATGATTCTCCTCTCTGTCCTTGAGAATACGTACAAAGTGTTTTGAAAACATTTCGAAAGTGTTTGTGTGAATTGTTTTTTTTAAGAGCTTTGTGAGAAAGCGATTTGGAGTTATACCCTACTCATGGTCGTTCTTGTATTTTCCTCCTCGTTTAGATAGCGCTATCCGTACCATTAGTTAGTAGGAAACCCTATCGTTGGATGTGAAGGGACAAGCGAGAGTCGTCGTACAGTCATTGAAGGCAACTAGTAAGGATGCTTTAGCAATTTTAATTAAGGTACTAAATTATTTATCGAGAGGCAACGTTGAAGGGTCATCGAGAGACTATGATCTTTATATCGAGGGATTTTTCTAAAGCTTCCCCACGTTCGAGGGACATGACTATTTTCCGAAGGCAACAAGAGAGGTTACCCTAGAGGTGTGAATGTGCGAGTGATTTGTATTCAGTTATTTAGTCTTTGAGTTAAGGTTTTCTATCGTTTGATTTTATCTTGCCATACACCCTAATTACTAAGCAATAGTAGCAAATATGGAAAAGTAAGATGCATAAAGTAAAGTGCGAAAAATAAGATTCCTACGCTATTACATGGCCTTGGGGCATTTACATAATAGTAGAGCGGAAAATAAAAATCCTAAGCTATTACAACCCGTAAACAGTCACATGATAATGGCAAAAGCGGAAAATAAGGCTATCTATTACGCATACAATCGGTCTAAAAATGTGAAAATAGAAAAGAAAAGATTTTTGGTAATATTTTATGAAAAAAATGATTTGTGATTAATTAATTAAATAGACCTAAAAAACCTAATTGATTTTAATAAATAAAAAATTCAATTAATTTAATTAAAATAACCTAAGAACCTAGTTTGTTTTAATTAAGAAAGTTAATTAGTTACATTAATTAATTATAAAAAGGTAATTAAAACTAAATCTAATTAATTTTTAGTTAGTAAAAAAAAATCAATTAAATTACATAAAGAAACCTAAATCCTAATTTGATTAGGGTTTGTAAAAGAAAAGGTTTGTGATATATGGAAAGATGAATTTAAAGTTTAAGGGAAAGAAAATTGATGAAATAGGAAAAAACCATAGAATACCAGGGGTGGGTGTTGAACCCACACCCTTTGCTTCCTTAGTATTATATCTTTCCACCAGGCCAGGTGTGCCTTGGTGCTAGTAAGGCACGCATAATTCAAAATATAATCAACTTGCAAGGAAATAAATATGAAAAATAAAATGCCAAAACTAGGAATCGAACCCATGCCTTGTTGTATGAGTGCCTTATTACGCACGCGCTTGCCAATGGGGCGGCTGTACATCCGGTGATATAACTGAAACAAAATAATTATATTATAAAACCAATTAAATGGACCAGAGAAGCGCCGAAGCCCTAGATCTGATCGTCTTCTCTGGTGAGTCTTTTTTCCAACCTGCAAAAACAACAATTGTTAGAAATCTAAAGGGGCCCTACCCCCCTAAATCAAGGCATGTGGGTTCAATGGAACCATTATTTTTGGCTGATTCATGCTGGTTTGTGAGATATAAACAAAACAACATGGATTAGTGTAATCATGGCAATTCATGGTTCTGGTAGCATGAGACTCATGCGATGATCTTAGCTTGTATAAATACATCTCAGAAACACATTAATAGGGTAAGCTTCAGTCAAAACATAAAGAAAACAAAAATATGAATTTATGAAATAATGGAAAAAACAATGATGCATGCAGTGCGTTTCGAGCCCTTTGGAACATCAAGGATGATCCATCCTTACCCTATTGTGCTTTGGAAGTGAATGGAAGGGTTAGTTTTCCTCGAGAGTAGCTGCAATTAGGGATTACAAGTTTCCCTAGTTCTTTGATATTTTTGTGATTTTGGAGAGGTGTTTTTGGCAAGGATTTCCGTCTTGTTATGTCTGAATGAAGACGATATATAGTGCTTGAAATTAGGTTAGATCATTTGGGCTTGGACTTTGTATGAAAAGCCTTGACTTTATCTTTTTAATTTTGACTTTAAATTAATAAAAATCAAAATAAATAGAATAAAAAAGTCTAGGGCTGTATGAGTAAGCTCTGAGGTTCATCTTGAGGTATAAAACACACATGAACCTTGAATCATAGGCCCACTAGCCCAAAAATTCACGTTTGGTCACTTTTGGTTTCATGCATTTGCTTAAAATTTTCGCAACTTTCACCAGTCATAAATCTCAAACTTTTGTCATTTGAAGCTGATATTAGACTTTTTGGAAAGCTCGAGATGTCCTCTACAATCTCTATTTTGATAATTTTTGCATTTGAAGACTTTATCTTTATGTAAGTTGCCTTGACAAAAAGTGTCTTTTTGTTGACTTTTGAAATGGCCCATAATGTATTGGCCCATATCTTTCAAATGAAGCATTTCCAAGTCCAAAAAATGCTTCATTTGGAAGATATGATCTCATACACTATAGGTCATTTTCGAAAAGTCAACAAAAGACACTTTTTGTCAAGGAAACTTACATCAAGATAATGTCTCCAAATTCAAAAATGATTAAAAGAGAAAGTGTAGAGTACATCTTGGGCTTTCCAAGAAGTCCCAGATCATCTTCAAAAAAACGAAAAACTGAGCAAGTTATGAGTTGCACCAGTTGGGAAATTTTCAAGAAATGCATGAAATCTCAATTGAACAAATTTGTGATTTTATGTTATTGGGCCTATCTTTTTTAGAGTTCAAACATACTCATGACATATCCAAGAGTCTCTAAAAATATCCATGTATTATTTTGATTTTTATTTCTATTTATTTGAATTTTTTTCATTTAAATATAAAAGAAATCAAGTGAAATATCAAACAAATGGATCTAGGATTAAGTGAGCTTCATTTGATTCATTCAAGAGGCCAAAATTTGTGAAAGGTACATCACAAATGACCAGGTTCATGTAGAAAACAAAAACGGCAAGGGATCATGAAGTTTGGAAACTTTTCAAAACTTGATTTTTGTTTTAAACCATGGTTTAGTGGTGTGATTCCTTGCCATGTTGGTGGCTTTAATGGT
The DNA here is from genome assembly GCA_948472305.1 of Vicia faba. NCBI lineage: Eukaryota > Viridiplantae > Streptophyta > Magnoliopsida > Fabales > Fabaceae > Vicia > Vicia faba. The sequence goes on along the minus strand of OX451735.1, from coordinate 450,521,197 downwards.
GTGATTCTTTACCATATTGATCTAGCCTTCTACTCCTCTATAAATACACAATTTTGCAAGCCTAAAGGGGAAGAAAAAAACATTGCAAAGAAAGCTTCACAAAATTCTCAAGAAAAAATTCTCAAAGTTAAAGAATTCATAACTACATTCCTAGACGTGATTAGTCCAAACCAGTGATCAAATCATACCCCTGAGGCTCCCAAGAGTTGAACCAGGCCGATAACCAAGCCCTTCCACGTCAAAAACTCCCACATCCGATCATACCGGTTTGGTAAGGTTTTAATTTCCCGAACTCTCTAATCATGTAATTTAAAGTAATTCTATGCATACATCCATGTTGTTATCAATATTTAGAATGGATCTAAAGTGTCACATGTAAACTTTGGTGCAGAAACACTAAAATACCATTGTTAGTGCTCAAGAACCATTGAGTTTCTGATCTCACTCTACAGGCCGTTTCAAGCCAAACTAATGCCATATTTGAACTCGCAGCATGCGATTTAGATCCAATGATTCAAGCTGTTTTTTTGTTTTGCAGGTTTTCCAAAAAAACACATCATCGGAGAAAATGGTGTTTCTCCCCCATGTCTTGCTACAACGCCTAGGCCAATGTTATTGGGCTTAGGGGATTTCAAATCTCTGCACCTCCCTAATTACTTGTTTTGCAGCTTTGCCCAATTTAATTTTTTGTATTTTTCTTTTATTATTTGTTTTCTTTTATTTCAATTAATTTCTTTTCCCTAAAAATCATAAAATCAAAATCACAAAAATAATTAGACTTAGATTTTCATTAATTAAATTAATTTTAATTAATCATTTGTAATCACTTTTTTCAAAATTAATTAATCAATTAGAATTAGGTTTTATTTTTCTTAATTTAATTTAAATATTATCCTAAAACAAATAAAAACAACAAAAACATTTCTTTTATCACTTAGAAATTTTTCTTAGGTTTTTTCTCCATCCTTTCATTTTTCTTTCTTTCTTCCCCCGCGCGTCTATTTATTTATTCGCTTTATTTTTAATAATTAAGTAATTATATAAAGGATGTAATAGTTTTAATTAATACTTTTACACTTTTCTTTCCCCCCGTTTTGGTTTTTAATTCCCCCACCCTGAAGCCTTGTAATAATTGTAGATTTAAATTCCCGCATCTTTATTTTCGTACTAATATTAACTTTTATATGAATCCTAATAGGCTTGTATGAAAAGACTAAAAGCAAATGCTAGCAAACCTAACATCTGAAGATAAATAACTGAAATACAACACACTTGCACATGTGCATCTCTAAGGTACCTCGACTTACTGCTTCGAAATAAACTGTCATGACTCTTGAACGTAAGAGATTTTAGTGGCGACCCTTTGGTTTAAAGATCATAAGTCCCTCGATGACCCTTTAGATGTTGCCTCGGTATATGATCTTAAAACCTTAGGGTAATTACTAAAGTATCTTACTAGTTGTTTCCGTGACTGCACGATGACCCTCGCTTGTCCCTCAAAAATCCAACGATAGGGCTACCTACTCACTAATAGTAGGATAACATTGTCTAAAGGAAAAGAACAAACCTTTCGAGTAGGTAGATAGCTCCTAGTTTGCTTGCTCATAAAAACAATCAAAAATAATTTTTTCACACATACACAAACTCTTTTCTAAATATTTTCAAAGACAAAAATCACTTTGTATATGTTATCACTGAAACGAGAAACATTGAAAAGTTCTTCCCACTAAGGAGTATTTTCAAAATATATTCAAAACACACTTACACAAAAAATAATTTTCAAAGTGAGCTAGCAACTAAGATCCCGTAGATAACTACGGATGGAAAGGGTGCTAACACCTTCCCTTTTAATAACCTGCCCCCTTACTCAGAAAATAATCTCGAAAGGTCTTTCCTAATCTTTTCACCCTTTCCTTTGTTGGATAAAAGAAAAGTCGGCGGCGACTCTTTCTAACTGCAACATTGCGATAAAATGCAAAACCAGTAAAAGTCAGCTCTCCTACCGTATTACAGAACTGGTGAATCTGCTGGGGATAACATATAAATTAAAAGTTGGGTTACCTTATAGCTAGATCATATGTAAAATGCTTTCCTTGTTGATTTGTGTGCTTTATCTTTCGGGTTTATGTTTGGGTTATTATTAAAGATCCTATATCCGGATCTGGGGAACCTCTTAGGTAAGTAGCAATAAATCATGAAGGTTGTACGACGTAGACCGATATGGATGATATGATAGCTACGTTAGTGTGATACTCTGGTTTGTACTAATGTTCCTTGAGTCAGTCAAGGATAACATTGGGCTTCCACATAGTATCATTAAGCACTAACTGACCTTTAGAACCATAAATTGACTCATCTTACCCATTAGAAAGTAGTAAGATGGATGGCTTCCGTGCAGACTGGAGTTGGTTAATACTCGATGCTACACTCATTGAGGTTGTACTTTCAGGATATTTTGGCTGCAGTTCAGATGCTTGAGATAAAACAATGCCTGAGAGAAATATCAATAATATGAGATCCCTAGAACCCGATTACTATTTCTAGGGCAGGTTAAGCCAACTAAAACATAGAGAGGGCACTTACCTACAAACTCCATGCAAGCCTAAACCTAATGTTACTTGTGTGACTTGTCTGCTTTCATTATCTAATAAATTGAACTCATTGCAGGGGTTTGTTTGTACTCCTTGCAGGGCTTATTTGTATTCATTATCCAATGACTTGGATTTCCTACAAGACTTACTTATCTTCGTCCCCTTACACTTTTTTTTGGTGCATAGCATACACATCATAACATCATGCCATAGCATTTCCTTAACCATTTCAAGGATCTCAAGGGTCTGTGATGCAGGTTATGATAAACCATATGTCTAGCAAGGGGAAAGGGGATTTATTTTCCACTAGCCAACACCGTCAAAGCACGATAACATGAGTTAGAGGCTATGACCCACTCAACATGGTGAGCTTAATTCTCGTAGAAGGGCATTCAACGATATGAATTTCTTCAATCAAAGCTGCAGTCATATTTAGTTGCTAACATTTTCTTGTGTTTACCCCGCAAGATCCTTGAAAACATTGCATGCAGAAAAATGGCTCTCGAACAGAATGGCAGAGGTTTCCAAGATCAAGATGCTGAGTTCGAGGAAATGTTCCTAAATCTATCCAAGGGCCAATAAGAATTGAAAATACTCCTTGTTGGGAACATGACAAAGAAAAATCATGAAGACAACAAGGATGGCCATTTGGAACAATTGCAAGCTGATATGTAAAGGATGAGAATCCAGATGAGTAGTCAGATGGCTCTTATCCAAAGTTTAGCTCAGGAACAAGAAGAGTTAAGGATTCTCATCAGCAAGCTTCATCAAGACAGATACGACCGTCTGGGTCAAACTGCTAGAGCTTAGGGCCTAATCAATGATCAATCTCTCTTGGTAGACAGGGAATTGGGTGACATGTTCATGCGGGAACATGTTGAAAATAAACTCAGGAGCGGTAAAATTTAGGGGACTTCATCTTCAAGTACTCAAAAGAGATCATACGATGGAAAGAAGGAGTCCAATACCGTGTACGACCAGAAGGGTCGTAATAAGAGTGATCTCAACCAATATGTGGGGGAAACTTTAATCTCTAATCCTACACTGGTGCAACAACAACAACAAGGCAATCAGCATAAGCAGGATGTGCCCAAAAGGAAATTCACCAAAATCAACATGTCCTCGGCTCAAGTATTGCAACACATGTTGAAGATGGAGTTGATAACATTGAAGGATCCTCCTCAGAATATCAACATCTCTTCTCTTCGGTACAACCCTAATGTGAGATGCACTTATCATTCCAATAGTCTGGGGGATGACACTAATAGCTGATGGGCATTGAAAAATAAAATTCAGGACTTGATCGACGAAGGGGTAGCTGGAGTTCACACAAGATGGTCAGACTGAATTCTTCTGCCATCCCTCAAAGGCACACAATATGAAGTGACAAGTTCAAACGAAGAGGCTTTTTGTTCATTAGAATTTTCAAATTGTAATTTTCTTTTGATTGTTCGAACACTTACTTAATGTCAAACTTTGTTATTCCATTAATGCATTGCATATGTTTGTCTTGAATTAATCCATTCGTTGTCACTATACTGAAACTAAGCTTTTACTTCCTTTTTATGATATTTAAATCTCTATTAAAAGCTTAAACCTCTAGAGGGAGGATGACGAAAACAATACCATAATTTCATACAGTATGCTTTTAAACAGAGCCTGATGACGATGTACAGGCGTTCCTTCAAATCCTAAACAGTGGAGTTATAAGGAAGATAATCCCTAGTCAACCCATTTAAGCTTAAGAAGTAGGAGTTTTCTTTTTCACACAAATTGAAACCTTTAATCATAACCTGGGGCAGGGTAGTCACTCAGTTAAGTCAATGGTGCATTCAAACGTAAGCTTTACCCTCGTACACGACGAGTAGTGTCGAAGATACTCGTCTAAATCAAAAGACAATGATGGTTCCCCATAATCAGTAAAACAAGCAGTCATTATCTCTCAAAAGAAAAGCCCGCTAAGTCAAAACCTACGAAGGAGACTAAAGGAAAAAAATTGGGGCATCCCGCTGACTATAATCACAAATGAAACAGTTCAGGCAAAAGGTAGGGATAATAAAATAAAATAAAAGTGGTCGCTACAAATCCTCAACAAAAAGAAAATATTACAAAAAATGACTACCTCCTCAAAATAAACTTTCAGTATCCGAACCATCACCAGGGTATCAGGGCAAAGATTCAAGACTCATTTGGGATTTGAACGCATAATTAATTGAGTATAGGACTGAAGAACATCACGAAGAATGGGTTGCGTACAAATGAATTTCGAGCCTTTATCCTTTGTTTCTTAAACCGTGAACCAGGCCATGCTACAACCCTTAAAAGTCCTAGCTGAAGCATGGGTTAGTTCAAAAGCATATTGTTACAAAAGGTATCCTGACTCGTGTAAGGTTTACTATAAATCCTGAGTTGAATTCATATTCTCACAAAAAACTTTTTGTTTACTAAAAATGAATTTTTAAAACTTCAAGATAGACATACGATTTTCATTCTTTAAATGCTATTTTTTGCATATGACTAATTGTTCGACAGCAGAGAAATTTGCACGACGTAAATTCAATAAACGAAAGTCCTCTCAATGGACAAAATCACCTCAGATGGAAAGACATTTCTAGTAACAGGCCTTTCATAATCAAGGGGCATGACATGGTGTATAACTGATCTGGGGGAAGGTGAGTCAAGATTCGAGGAATCTTTTAAAAGTGCCAAATAGCCAGGGGCTAACCTCCGTGTGAATCACTTGGGGAATTGAAGACGAGTTCCAGCAAAGGGCCACATGCGATTGTTGGCTGAAGATTTTGATAATATTATTAGAAGCCAAATAAATTGGACGTTTCGATCAAAATGAAACAAAACGTCATGTTTCGAAATAGCAGAAGCAGTGTTTCGAATGAGCATATCAAAGCTTGGAGTTTCGAGTGGCAATTATGGGAACATATCTAAAGAAGTCTCGAAATGATAACAAGGCTGTGTCTAAAGAAGTGCGTTCGAAGCGAAGAAGTGCCAAAACATTTGAAATTCAAATGCAAGCGGGATGTTCGAAATTTGAAATATATGCGCTAGAGCATTCGAAGACACGTGGAAGCAAAAGAGAGGCATTGTTCTGCATGTTCTGAACGTGGCAGAATCTTATAGCAAGACCGTTATGGTCGAAGTAGTATAAATAGAAGTCTTAGCATTAGGATTTCGGGTGTCATATCTATTGTACAAAAATACTCAGTAAACATTCAAATTACCACATGGCTAGGGAAACGAATGCAAGAGCAATGTACGTATGATAGCACCACATATTTATGATTTAATGAAAACCTTTTATCATTTCCAGTACTTTCCTTATCTTTTTGTCAAATACCATTTACAAGTTTTTTGCATCTAAAGTCTTTTTATTCGAAATCTTTCTATTGATGCCTTACATTTAAATGCTTTCTTTACATTTCAGAAACTGTCATACTTTTCATGCCTTTATCTTCGAGTTTTTATCCTTCGAACGCCTATTTTTACTTAAAGTCATTTTACAGATTTCTTGCATTAAACGCTTTCTTCGCATTTCGAATCTTTTACATTAACTATTTTGTTTTACGTTTCGAAGCCATTTACTTATCTTTTATGCAATTTTACATGTCTTTACAATTAACATTTATTCATGCAATTTAGTTTCGCGCACATATATTTTGATTACACCTTTAGATCTTTAAGAGAGAAATCGAAATAAGTCAAACACCTACACAACACTCTAAATACCAACCATGAATAACTGTTCGATCATGAGAGTTACCCTAATGACCAACACGTCCTAGGATCAATCTAGTCGATCCTGCGAATTACCAGAGAAATTGAATAACAGTCAGTAAGTTTATTCGATAGTTTGGAGGACTAGCGGTTGTTTACCAGAAATCACTGGAAACAAATTGGCACACCCGGTGGGACCCAATCGTTGGACATTAGAAATAGAGATTGTTGAGACATAATCATTATAAAAATACCCTCTGAGTGATAAGTTTGATGTTTTATGAACCTAAGAAGTGGTAAAATAACCAACAGCAATCAACCCTTATCCAGAAGAAAACGTTTGGACAAAATATCTAATTCTGACAATCAGCAAGGGGAACAAAATGCCCCACATACAACAGGCACTAATGTATCCGCTTCGATGGGAACATCTAATGTGATCCCTTCGAATGCACAGTCTGTTGCGTCTTCTACCAGTAATATAGCCACTAATGGAGTAAGTGGCATATCAACTAATAGTTCGATCTTAGGAAATACTGGAACCATTGGTTATCCTGGGGGATTCGTTCCACCATCAGGAACACAAACCCATTTCGCCACTCCACTAACTAGACCACCCGGTTTCGATGGTAATAGAACCAGAAATTCCTCTTATGGAATGCCAACATCCTTTATGGCAGGTTTACACAATTCCACATCGAATTCATCACCACGATTAGGGTCTGGGTCTGGGGCGAATCAGTTTATGACAAATAACCAAGGGTCAGTGGGTTATAGCACAATGCCTATTTTAACCACAGAAAACCAGTTGGCTTTTAGGAAATTGATGGATGACAGTAACCATAATATGATAGGGGTATTAGCACAAACTATGCAGGAAATATTTGCCCCAATAGTACAAAATGTGACTGTGACAAACAGAGAAAAAGCTGATAATATGAGTCGAATAGCAGATTTCTTTGCTCCCCCAGATAGGCGTAGGCAGAATCAGGCGGGAGTTCGAGCAAATATCCCTGTTATGGAACAAGTTGCTAACGACCCAACTTATAGACCACCTAGAGAAGAAGTTAACTTAGGGGCAAGGGCACAAAGGCTAGAAGCCCCAATAATCCGAGGCCCACAAAGAGAAATTATGGAACCAGGGGCAAGGGTCGAAAGGCTGGAAGTCCCAGAGTTTCGAGAAGAACAACCTAGGGGGGTTGTCATGGTAGGTTTTAAATCAAGATGCTGATGCTGTCGTTCATAGAATTCGAAACGATAACATCTTGGCAGAAAACAATTTAACCACCATGATAGAGAGAGTCATGGCCAAGAATGGCCTCAACACAGGAATTAGAAGGCCAAATTATGCTTCTCCTATATTAGATTGCATAATGCATACTGATTTGCCAAGGGGAAATAAAGTCCCTAAATTTACAAAGTTCGCTGGGGATACCAATGAGTCAACAGTCGAACATATAGCCAGATATCTAACTGAGGCAGGAGATATAACCAATAATGAAGATCTCAGGATCAAATATTTCCCAAGTTCCTTGACTAAAAACACCTTCACATGGTTTACCACTTTGCCTCCTGGGTCCATTGATACTTGGGATCTTTTGGAGAGATTATTCCATGAACAGTTTTACATGGGACAGTCGAAAATAAGCTTGAAGGAATTAGCCAGTGTCAAGAGAAAGTTCACAGAACCCATATATGATTATCTGAATAGGTTTAGGCTTTTGAAATCCAGATGTTACACAGTAGTGCCTGAACATGAGTTAGTCGAAATGGCCGCTGGTGGCTTGGATTACTCTATTCGAAAGAAACTAGACACTCAATATTTGAGGGACATGGCTCAATTAGCCGACAGGGTTCGACAGGTCGAAAGGCTAAAGGCCGAAAAGGCCAGAGTCTTTAAGAATAACAAGAAAGAAAGGATCTCCTATGTTGGAACTGAGGAAGCAGAAGATTATCCTGAATTCGAATTCGAAGAGGTCGAAATCGACCTCGCTGAATTAAAACAGGCTCCACCTTACTCCTGCAAATTATTGGTTCCCACAAAAGGGAAAGAGATTGTTGAAAATGAGAAAAGTGACAAATTCCCAAAGAAGGTTTATACCTTCGATGTCACTAAATGTGACGATATTTTTGATTTACTTGTCAAAGACGGCCAACTCATTGTGCCATCAAATGTCAAAATACCTCCTTTAGATCAAAGAAAGAAGAGAGGATTTTGCAAATATCATAGTTTCCTAGGCCACAAAACCTCACAGTGTTTTCTTTTCAGGGACCTAATTCAGAATGCAATCAAGGATGGCAGACTGAAGTTTGCTGATAAAGCAAAGATGAAAGTGGACGAAGATCCTTTGGACGTGGCAGACACCAACTACTCCGAGCCTGCATGCATTGGAGAGATTAACATGGTGGAAGCTGACCAAAGTGATGCCCCAATAGGAGAGAAAGGTACTGAAAACGAAAGCTGGGTGATAGTCGAAGCCGATAAGGAGGTCACTGAAGACATCCAGAAGATACCAGAGACTTCGATCGAAGCAGCACCTGTAGCTGTTGCAAAAGAAACCCAGGCTACTGAAGGCCAAGAAAATCAAAACCAAGAGTTAACACAGGTCACTGAAGGCCTGAGGCTGGAATTGGAGAGAGTTCAAATCACGAAGCCAACTTCCCCTCAGAAGGAAATATGGGACACTCTAGGGGAACCCAGTGGAAAATTTTACTATTTGGTCAAATATTATGCCCCAGAGAGTTCGAAGGTCCACATTAAAGATATAAAACCCACAGGATGGGGAGATGATGAAGCTAAGGGGGAAGATGTTGAGGTAAACATGGTGGACATGGAAAGACCTCACTCTGAGATGGAGGAGGTAGAAAGATACTTAGAAAAAGAGAAGTATAAAATGGAAGATGATCACGCTGGAGATGCTAGTCTCAAGGATTACCTCATGACATGCCACAAAGGAGATACAAGCATGATACTGTGCCCTAGGTGCAGCATCCTCTGCAATCAGAGAATCGCTGCGAATTTCGAGAGGGTACAGAGGGCTCGAACTGGCAACAATTGGCGCCAGGATAACCAGTTGTTCAGGTGTTATCCCAAGGCTGGAGAAAGTTTGCTGGAATTTGTGTTTCGCTGCTACAAAGGGGCAACCAAGTGCTTGATTTGCCCAAGGTGTTCTGTTGTGTATGATCAAAGCATGGCCAGAGCCTTCGAAACGATTCCCTTCGCTCCTTGCTGGAACCATCAAGAAACTGTGCAGATGGGCCCACGTTTCGATAGCAGACACAAACAACGAAGGCCTGATAGCCCTCACCCCAAGGCTGCTCGAAGAGTGACTTTCAAACTCCCTGCTGAAGTGCCAACCGACAGATGGTTGCAAGTCAGAAATGACAAAGGCAAAGACAGATGGAGAAACACCGAACGAAATGCACGCCATGCTATGACATACAGAAGGCAATTCAACATAGCAAAAAGGGAAGAGGTAAGATTAGAAAACTACAAAGGGAGGAACCCCATGTCGAGATCCCAGTGGCGCAGGCAGCAGAGGATTCGAAAGGCTGAGAGGGAAGTTGTGGCAAATAAAGGGGCAACCTCAACAAGGAACCAAGGTGAATCTAGCACCAACAAACCAAAAAATCAAACTGAAGACAAACCTCCAGTTAATAGGAGGCTTTTCTCTGAAGTACAACGGGATGAACCAAAGGAATACACCCCAGGCCAAGAAGAAGACGAAGATATGATAACCGATAACTTCGAATCGGAGGGGGAGTCTTCTTTCAACCTAAACTGCAACGTGGTATCTGTGCTTCCCTGTGAATTTGGACAGGAAACCGAAATTGATGAATATGAGGAAGAAGATACCACAGATTTGATGAAGCATAGGCCTGTGTGCTACTATGTGGTGGACAATGGGGCTGTCGAGGAGCAAAATGCGTTCTTCGAACGTCCAGAACCTGCTATGAAGAACCATCTTAAGCCACTATTTATTCGGGCAAAAGTTGGTGCCCATGGCGTGAATAAAGTTCTAGTGGATGGGGGTGCTGCAGTCAATTTGATACCCCACTTCATGCTGAAAAGATTAGAAATCCGCGAAGGAGACATCAAGCCCCATAATATGGTTCTGTCCAATTATGAGGGGAAAGTGGGCAAAACACTGGGAGTGGTCCAGTTGGAATTGACAATAGGCTCAAGTTGTAGGCCCACCATGTTTATGGTGATCGAAGCCAAGGCCAACTACAACTTATTGCTGGGAAGGGAGTGGATTCATGGCGTAGGGGCAGTTCCTTCGTCAATGAATCAGCGACTAGTTCTATGGAGAGATGATGGGATCATGGAAAACATCGAAGCAGACCAGAGTTACTTTATGTCAACAGTCAATTTAGTTGACAAGAGGGATTATGATAAAAATCTGGCAAAGATTGCTACGTGTGTTCCGAATGATGAGATCAACAAAACCAGAAACGCCCACTACTACATGACCCTTCGCCATGATGGCCTATACTGGGATAGAACAGTAATCAGTGAAAAAGAGGGAGTCGAAATTACTATACAAAGACGGCCAGCAGGCTGGGACTTCGACAACCTTATCCATGACTGATTCCACCTTTTTTGAAAGGATTTCGGCCTATATGGCTGAGAAAGAATCAAAGGCGGCCTTAGAGGCTGAAGTAAATAAAATAGCTGTAAAGATGAACGAAATAAGTGGGGATGGCTCGAAATGCTCACCCCTCGAAGAACTTGAGATGGATCAAAGGTTGGATGCCATCTACGATAAAGAACCCTTAGGCTTCGAAAGGGACCCCATAGACTCAGGTGCCAAAATGTTGGCACAGGATCCACTCGAAGAAGTCAACTTAGGGGATGAAAAAACGAAAAGAATAACCTACATAAGTGCAAAACTTAGCCCAGGCCTCAAGCAGGAAGTAATCGAAGTCCTCAAGAAAAACAAAGATTGCTTCGCATGGGATTATGACAAAATGCCTGGTTTAAAGAGGGAGTTGGTCGAACACAGACTGCCAATCAAAGATGGCAAGAAGCCCATCAAACAAACTCCCAGAAGATTCGCACCAGCGGTTCTCACGAAGATTAAAGCTGAGATCGAAAGGTTGCTGCGTTGCAAATTCATCAGAACCACAAGGTACGTCGAATGTTTAGCAAATATAGTACCTGTTATTAAGAAATGCTAGTAGACTCTGCCACAGGGTTCGAATACTTGAGTATGTTAGATGGATACTCTGGGTATAATCAGATTTTTATTGCTGAAGAAGATGTTGCCAAGACAGCATTTCGTTTCCCAGGAGCCTTAGGCACCTACGAATGGGTGGTGATGCCTTTTGGTTTAAAGAATGCTGGGGCAACTTATCAAAGGGCAATGAATTCGATTTTTCATGATTTCATTGAAACCTTTATGCAGGTGTATATTGATGATATAGTCATCAAATCTATATCTGCAGAAACACATTTGCATCATTTGAGCCAATCATTTGAACGAATGAGAAAACATGGCTTAAAGATGAATCCCCTTAAATGTGCATTTTTTGTGCAGGCTGGAGATTTCCTTGGTTTTGTGGTTCACAAGAAAGGGATTGAAATCAACCAGAACAAAACCAAAGCCATAATGGAGATGAAAGCACCTACGTCAAAAAAGGAGTTGCAATCTCTGCTAGGGAAAATTAACTTCCTCAGAAGATTCATTTCGAACCTGAGTGGAAGAATCCAAGCTTTCTCTCCGTTGCTTCGTCTAAAGCAAGGCCAAGCCTTCGAATGGAACGAAACCCATCAGGAGGCATTTGACAGGATAAAAAGATACCTTTCTCAGCCTCCTATCTTATATCCACCTTCATGGGGGAAGCCCATGAGATTGTACATATCTGCCTCTGAAGTTAGTATAGGTAGTATGTTAGCACAAGAAGATAGCAATGGTATCGAAAGAGCCATATACTATTTAAGTAGAGTACTAAATGATGCAGAGACCAGATATAGCAATTTAGAAAAGCTATGTCTCTGTTTGTATTTCTCTTGTATGAAACTCAAGTATTATATAAAGCCTGTTGATGTTTATGTTTCATCTCATCTCGATGTCATTAAACACATGCTTTCAAAACCAATAATGCATAGCAGAGTTGGTAAATGGGCTTTAGCCTTAACAGAATATTCTTTGACCTTTATGCCTTTAAAAGCTGTGAAAGGTCAAGTGATTTCTGACTTCATTGTGGACCATTCATTGGTTGAGCAGACTGTCATGAGTTACGTCGAAATACAACCATGGAAATTGTACTTTGATGGTTCAACCCACAGGAACGGAAGTGGTGTTGGAGTCCTTCTAATTTCTCTTGAAGGAATTCCAACAAAATTCAAGTATAAATTAGATGGTCCTCGTTGCTCGAACAACGAAGCTGAGTATGAAGCGCTCATTGTTGGACTTGAAGCTTTGTTGGAATTGGGGGCAACTAGAGTCGAAATTAAAGGAGACTCAGAATTAGTGGTCAAACAAATTACAAAGGAATATAAATGCATAAAGGAAAACTTGATGATATACTTCTTCATAGTCAACAGGCTACTAAGAAAATTTGAATACATGGATATTCAACACATACCAAGAATAGAGAATCAAGAAGCAAATGACTTAGCACAGTTGGCTTCGGGTTATAAAGTTTCTGTCAGGAATTTTGAGGATTTAGTTGAATTAAGGGGTAGAGTTATGGCTACGAGATTCACACCATCAGATCTAGAAAGTATGAAATTGGGATATACTGAGAAACAGGGATTCGAAATATTAGCCATAAACACTTTATCAGATGCAGATTGGCGAAGTCCACTGATGAGTTATTTAGCAAACCCAACTCTGAATGTGGATAGAAAGACAAAATACAGAGCATTGTCATATCTCCTCATGGGGAACGAATTGTTCAAAAAGACCCAAGAGGGCGTATTATTGAAATGCCTAGGAGAAAGTGAGGCATACTTAGCATTGTCAGAAGTCCACAATGGGGCATGTGGGGCATATCAAGCAGGTCATAAAATGAAATGGCTGTTGTTTCGATATGGCATGTATTGGCCTAGCATGCTCAAAGATTGCATAGACTTTGCTAAAGGATGTGAGGAATGTCAGAAACATGCAGGGATTCAACATGCCCCTGCAAGTGAGTTACATTCGATCATCAAACCATGGCCATTTAGAGGATGGGCATTGGATTTGATAGGAGAAATAAATCCTGCTTCGTCTAAAGGACAAAAATATATCTTGGTAGGAATATATTATTTTACCAAGTGGATCGAAGCTATACCATTAATAGTTGCTGATCAAGAGGCTATTATTGAGTTTATACAGAAGCACATTATCTATAGGTTCGGATTGCCAGAGAGCATAACCACAGACCAAGGCTCTGTGTTTACTGGTAGAAAGATGCAAGAATTTGCCCAAGAAATGGGGTTTAGATTGCTAACATCAACGCCATATTATTCTCAAGCAAATGGTCAAGTCGAAGCAGCCAATAAAGTAATAATAGGGTTAATCAAGAAACATATTGGTAAAAAGCCAAGAAACTGGCACGAAACTTTGGACCAAATACTATGGGCCTGTAGAACATCTCCTAAGGAAGCTACTAACACTACGCCTTTCCAACTCACATTTGGTCATGATGCAGTGCTGCCAGTAGAAATTCATCTACAATCAGTTCGAATTCAAAGACAAAACGAAATCCCAGCTGCATTATATTGGGAAATGATGATGAATGAATTAGTTGAGTTGGACGAAGTCAGATTACATGCATTGGAAATCTTGATGAGACAAAAAGAAAGAGTGGCCAGGACATATAACAAAAGGGTGAAGAAAAAAACATTTATTATTAATGACTTAGTCTGGAAAGTTATATTGCCCATGGACAAGAAAAATAAAACACTAGGTAAATGGTCACCTCATTGGGAAGGACCTTTTCGAATATTAAAAGTATTCTCAAACAATGCATATGAAATCGAAGAACTGATGGATAATAAGCGTATCCTAAAGGTTAATGGGAAATATTTAAAGAAATATAAGCCACGCCTGCAGGAGATTCGAATAGTAACAACTTAACCAAAATATTATAAAAATGCCAAAATGGCAAGATGAGATGCCAAAATGGCGTTGTTCGAGTATTACATATAAAAAACCAAATTGTAATCAAATAAACACTGAAATTTAGAAATAAGAATTATTCTTCAGTCTGTTGAAGGTACTTCGAAAAGATTCAAGTCTCTGTTGAGCGAAACGCCTGGCTCCTTCCAAGGTTGCCACTTCTCCCTTAAGTTGTTCTGCAGTTTCCATTTCTGCAAGCCCCTGGTTGAGAAGCTCTTCGAATTGGTTACCAGTAGAATTGGTTTCGAAGGATATTTGTTGTTATTTAGTTTCTTTAACCTTCTGTTGAAGTTCTTGGATCTGCCTTTCCCAGAGAAGGATGGACTCAGCTCGAGCCTCATAATCAGTTTTCGCTTGCTTTAGATGCATAGCTTGATCCTCAGCTTCTTGAGAGAGTTTCAAAGCTTGTTCATAAGCAGCATCCATTACAGTGCGCTTTTCTTGAACCTTTATGGCAGCAGATTCATCTTGGAGAAGGTAACCAGTTACTTGTCCAGCAAAGACTGAAGATCGAACAAGATAGTACTAACTAGCAAGGAGCACGTAGCAAGGTTGACTTTTGTAAGCAACTCCTTCATAGTGTAGCAAGCAGTGCTATCCTGTTTGAGCACTTTGAATATATCCACATTGAGAATTGTTTTCCTGATCTTGTTAAGAAGTACAATTCTTTCATCTGTGGGAAGAGGATAGCTAGTCGAACTTGTGCCAGCCCTAGCAAGTGGAATATCCCTCTGAGCCAACTTTGCCTTCATGTACCCAATAGGGTCATTTCGTCTCAGGAGTGCAAGCTCCTCGTTAGTCATTCGAGACAAAGACGGTTGAGGGAGTTCCACACGTAGGGGAGTCACGTCCATTTCAACCTCCATGGGTTTGTTGGTTGTATCGCCATCCTCTTCATTCGTTTCATGCTCATGATCTTCTTCATCGTCATCCAAGTCCACCACTTCGATGTCTTCTTTTTCGCTGCTATTTGCATTAGACTCTGTCCCAGCAGTCGAACCATCATTGGCATCCTCCTCCTCAGACTCTTCGTCTGCAGATTCTTCGTCTCTTTGACCAGAATCAGCTTTCTCTCCTTCAGCTTGAGTGTCCTTTGGGTCCTCTTGAAGGGTTTCAAGAGGGGACTTTTGAAGAGAAGCTCTTTGCAAATCCTCTGCAGATGTTTGAAGTGGTGTTTCATTTGTCTCTTTTAAAGGAGGAGAAGTACTCTGATCATCCTGCTGCTCAGAAGCTCCAGCCAGAACCGCCATATTGGAGGAACCTTTGTTCTGTACAAGGTTGCTGGAGTCTCCTTGAGGAGAGGAGTTGAGTGGAGCAGCAGCTTTTGATGGTGAGGTCGAAGTGGTAGAAGCTGGATTTAAGATATTCTGCAAGGAACAAAAGAATATTAAAAGCATGCATCAAGGTAATGAGAAATTATTATTTTCAAAAAGATTTAAAGTTCAATTTACCAGTGGACTCTCAGAAGAGAGGTTGCTAGCTATGCGTTCCAACATTACGTTAGAGGTCGAAGGTGGAATTTTGGATTTGGGTGAGGGAGCAGCATCCCTGGAATCAAGTCCAGAGACACTAGTTGGTACGGTACTTTTCGAAATATCCTTCTTCTGCTTCTTCTTCGAAGCAGTTGGTAAGTTTCCTCCAGCCTTGGGGTCTTCCCCAGTGGTGTTTGATTTTCGCTTCTTTGGAGTAGTAGGAGGAAGTTTGTTGGTCTGAAAAGATATAAACAAAGAGTTAGATGCAAATCATGAAACATTGGTGAATTCGAAACATCAAGGCTAAATGATTACCTGTGGAGTTGGAACTCTGGTTGTTGTTGGTATTGTTGTTGTTGTTGTTGTCGCAGCAATGGTTATTGTTTCTGATGGAGTCACATTGTCAGTGGTTTCGATAGAGGCTTGAGAGGCACTCCTTTCTTTCGACTTTGAGGCAGCTGTCTTTATCCTGATGGCTGAAAATCGAAACAATTAAGGCAAAAGTTAAAGATATGGAAAATAAAAAATGTTTGGGATTTTCCCAAGCATTCGCACCTGTGCCTTGATCAGATTTAATCGACATGGCAGAAAGGTCGTAACGAAGGTGTCCTGGGAAATCGTGGAGCCAGTGTCGAGCCCATGTCACAGTCTCAGATGGCTTTGATTTCTTTTGAAGATGTTTAAACATCTCTTTGCAAGTGAACCACCAAGGGTATGGGGGAAACCAAGCCAGAGCCAGTTCTGAGGTAGGTAATCTAGGGAATTTAGGTGGATGCATTTCGAATGCCAACCTATACCTATCCTCAGGTGACAACCCTGAAGGAAGTTTTAACTTGGAAACTTTTTGTTTGAATTTTTCCTTCAAGGTCTCAGCCGCTTGATGCACAGTGGATTCCAAGTGTGTGGGATCATAAGTAGTTTCGAAATAATTTTGAAAAGCTTTAATCTCTTTGGCATGAGTAAACATACCTTTCTTGGCTGGTACCTGCACATCGAAGGCATCAATTAGTTTCTGCTGAATTGTAAGAGTATCGAACATATAAGTTTGATAAAACTTGGTCCACCATTCCAGAAACCCCATAGCTGTAAGATGGGTAGGTTCGAAGGTTATCAGCTCAAACTGGGCAAAGCCTTGGTATTGTTCTTGCTGTAATTTGGCTTCCCGTGCCTTGAAGGTTCGCCCAGAGGTAATGGCACTCTCAGTTTGAAATAAGGGTTCAGGAATTAGTTGGCACAAGCCAAACTGTCTCGAAACAAAATTTGGCTGGTAAGCGAAAAGGAAAATCTGATTCTTGGCAGGAGTTATTCTTGAAGAAATGAGTCTAGGCAGCAAAAAGTCTCTCCATACATCTTGAATCTCCTTGCTCTTGACAGCTTCTGAGAGAGCCATGGTGAACCATGAAGGTCCATGAGCCCTCGAAGCAAAAGGCGCCATGGTCTCTTCGAACTTATGCCTCTTGGAGAATATCATGATGTACTTCGAGAATAGGACTTTGAAGTCATCCTTGTCGTCATTTGGAGTTAGTCTTCGCAGCCTAGTGCCTTCGACTATTCTATCAGTTATTTCAGGGTCTTGTTCATCAATGGTGTTGGCAGTTAACAAGGAGGGTTCGAACATGGCATTTAGCCATAGCTGAAGTAACCAAAAAGGGCCAGCCAACAGGATATTCTTGGAGGTGTGAGATTTTAGGCTCGAAACAGCTGACCTTAGGCTTTCATAAAGGTCAACTAGTAGCAATTCGCTCAAGCACACTCTTCGATTCTCATGCAAATCCCTAGCTAGAGGAATAAACCTACTGGCTACCTGTAGGGATCTACTGCAGAAGACATATCTTGACAGCCATAGGGTAAGGAAAGCAATGTGTTCTACATCAGATACACTGTCTCCTTCAGCATGGTAGTGACTGATAAACTTGGAAAAGCTTGCTAGTTTGACTTCGAAGTCGATTATACTCGAATGTTCTTTGTTGTCAGGGATATATGTTTCTCCTACTGGTGATAGCCCAGTGATGCCCGCTATGTCAAAGAAGGTAGGGGTAATCATTCCACCAGGGAGATGAAAAGTATTATAAGTACTGTCCCAGAAATAGAGGGACGCGAATAACAAAGGGTGGCTGTAAGTAAAACCTGGCTTCGACAGCTTAATCAAGTTGTAGATACCTAATTCTTCCCATTGCTGGGATTTCTTAGCTTCTACCTTATTGAACCAGTTTTGATAAGCAGTGTCGGAGGTGGGGCAAGATCAGAACGGTTTGAAATTACTCTTTACATAGTCTAATACAAAAGGGTCCTTAGGAGGAACAGTTGGATTTTCCACGGTGTTTGAGCCAGAAGATTCTATTGCCTTAGGGGCGTCCATTTTGTTAAACTAGGGTTTGAAACTATAGCAAACTGGGAAAATTTTCCTGGTATCTTTTAAAATTTCAAAAACTGTAAGAGGGCCCATTAAAGCTAACCTCTTACCAGCAGCGATGGTAGGAATAAGTACCTGGGATGTATAAAGCATTTCTTTCTCCTTTGAGATCATCTGGGGAGCAAGAACAGATTGACCTTGGTGAGTGATAACCTTACTTTCCATTGTAGTTCCTGCGGTCTTTCCTTTCTTCTTGGAAACCTTTTTTAGTTGGGATGAGGTAGAAGAAGACATTTTTGAAGAATGTTGAAAGCTTACGATTTCGGGTGGATATGGTTTGAAGAATTTTTGAAGACTAAGTTGATGATGTTTTATAATGTGGAAGTTTAAGCATCCACTGAATAAGGTTGTGATACGTGGGAATCATGGGTTGGTGTGATGAAGAGGTGGCGTAAAGTTAACATTGGTAGTAAGCGTGATTAAAGATAATCATTGTTTTGTAACTGCACCATACTGTGAAGTGGTTCCAGGAGGTTAAGGAATCTAAAAAGTGTTATGATTGACGTGACTGAAGTCAAATGCATTAAATGTTACGATGATTCGAAGGGCGCATCAAAATCTTGTGTATATGTTTAAAATAAGTATTTCTCAAAGAGATCGAAATACATATTTTAAAGGGGCATTTTGTTGGCTGAAGATTTTGATAATATTATTAGAAGCCAAATAAATTGGACGTTTCGATCAAAATGAAACAAAACATCATGTTTCGAAATAGCAGAAGTAGTGTTTCGAATGAGCATATCAAAGCTTGGAGTTTCGAGTGGCAATTATGGGAACATATCTAAAGAAGTCTCGAAATGATAACAAGGTTGTGTCTAAAGAAGTGCGTTCGAAGCGAAGAAGTGCCAAAACATTTGAAATTCAAATGCAAGCGGGATGTTCGAAATTTGAAATATATGCGCTGGAGCATTCGAAGACACGTGGAAGCAAAAGAGAGGCATTGTTCTGCATGTTCTTAACGTGGCAGAATCTTATAGCAAGACCGTTATGGTCGAAGTAGTATAAATAGAAGTCTTAGCATTAGGATTTCGGGTGTCATATCTATTATACAAAAATACTCAGTAAACATTCAAATTACCACATGGCTAGGGAAATGAATGCAAGAGCAATGTACGTATGATAGCACCACATATTTATGATTTAATGAAAACCTTTTATCATTTCCAGTACTTTCCTTATATTTTTGTCAAATACCATTTACAAGTTTTTTGCATCTAAAGTCTTTTTATTCGAAATCTTTCTATTGATGCCTTACATTTAAATGCTTTCTTTACATTTCAAACACTTTACATTTCAGAAACTGTCATACTTTTCATGCCTTTATCTTCGAGTTTTTATCCTTCGAACGCCTATTTTTACTTAAAGTCATTTTACAGATTTCTTGCATTAAACGCTTTCTTCGCATTTCGAATCTTTTACATTAACTGTTTTGTTTTATGTTTCGAAGCCATTTACTTATCTTTTATGCAATTTTACATGTCTTTACAATTAACATTTATTCATGCAATTTAGTTTCGCGCACATATATTTTGATTACACCTTTAGATCTTTAAGAGAGAAATCGAAATAAGTCAAACACCTATACAACACTCTAAATACCAACCATGAATAACTGTTCGATCATGAGAGCTACCCTAATGACCAACACGTCCTAGGATGAATCTAGTCGATCCTGCGAATTACCAGAGAAATTGAACAACAGTCAGTAAGTTTATTCGATAGTTTGGAGGACTAGCGGTTGTTTACCAGAAATCACTGGAAACAGCGATCAATCAAACATATTTCTGGCAGTGCTACAACACTTACTACTATGGACAGTGATAATTCTCCGCACCCTGTAAACGCGAACATAGTCAAAAAATACTACGCATGAAAAAAAAACGACCTGCTAGATTGACTGATCAAGGAAAAAATAAGGGCATCCCGGTGAACCAAAAAAGTTCAGGTAAAAATTAGGGATATATAAATAAAATTGTACACCCGACAAGTCGATAACCTTAAAAGGCGACTTGGGCAAAAAAGGGTATCCTGGTGGACTGAAAATATGAAACGAAAGTCCGGGAAAAACTTAGGGATTAAAGCATACGACTATGTCACGTCATCTCGTCATCTTGTCTATCAGTAGAAGACTTATCACCCTAATCAACATTCACCAAAGGCTTTAGAAGTTGAGATATGTTCAAGTCTCCACCAATCCCCACAAAGACACTGCCATGAGATTATCCCCACGAGGTAATCTTCACAAGTTCATATGTTCCTTGCAATTTCTCTGGAAGATCACTCTGGCTGATAAAGGAGTATGATCACCAACATACAGGATCCCAAACATTACAGTCCATCGGAATTCCTCTACCCGGATGAGTTTTCGAAACTATAAAAGCCCCTGCAGATTACTTCTCTCCAGTAGAGTGCATTCTCCTTGTCAAAGAGCTTCCCTCAGCAGGATATTCCTCCATCGCTAGGGTTTATTTCCCCAACAAGCTCCAGATTCCCCACCACAAGTATTTTCTCAAACTATTACAAATCAACGGAAAAAACCCCTTGTCCCCGACGGAGTTGATACTATTCCCAATAAGTTGCTGCGAAGCCAGGAATCCGACCAGATAACAATTTAACTTCATCCTTAAAAATTTGCTGCGAAGCCTGGAATCTGACCAGATAACATTTTAACTTTATCCTCCTAGAATGTCGTTGTGAAGCATGGAATCCGACCAGATAACAATTTAACTTCATCCTCCTAGAAAGTTTCTACGAAGCCTGGAATCCAGCCATATAATAGTTTAACTTCATCCTCAGAAATTTGATGCGAAGCCTAGAATCCGACCAGATAACAGTTTAACTTCATCCTCCGAGAAAGTTGTTGCGAAGCCTAGAATCCGACCAGATAAAAATTTAAATTTATCCTCCTAGAAATTTGTTGTAAAGCTTGGAATCTGACCAGATAATAGTTTAACTTCATCCTCCTAGAAAGTTGTTGTGAAGCCTGGAATCCGACTAGATAACAATTAACTTCATCCTCCTAAGAAAGTTGATGTGAAGCTTGGAATCCGACCAGATAACAATTTAACTTCATCCTCCCTAGAAAGTTGTCGTGAAGCCAGGAATCCGACCAAATAACAGTTAACTTCATGCTCCCCAGAAAGTTGCTGCAAAGCCTGAATTTCGACCAGATACAAGTCAACTATCCTCTCCAAGATGAAAGTTTAACCATCTCTTTTATCCCCAGTCAGGGTAAATAAGAACTAAATTCCCCAATAAAGCGATAGACAACCAAAGGTTCCTGAACTCTACTCCCCAAGCAGAAATCAACATCCCCTGCAGAGTTTCCTCAAAGCAAATAGGAATCCCCAGCGGAAGTATTCAAGACAAAATTGAAGATACACAAAATCTTCGTCCACAGTGACAGTCAAGGATTATTTTCCCCAGACTAAGATGCTGCTCAAATTTGCGAATGCGCTTCATTAACATTGCACATCCATACATCATTTACCAAATGTCATAGATATGCATACAAAACTCATACAAAACAATGTCGTTTATTTTGAGAACATCATTACGCAATGCATTTCATCCATAATGATATTTCATACAACTAAATCTTTACCTTTTTAGGAAAGATTAGTCAACAAATATCATAAACTACGTATATGACCTGACAGTCTTCTCGAAAGCTGCATCTGACGAAGGGCTATTTCAGCATTTTCCTAAGAAGTTAAAGATGATTCAATACATTTATTGGTTCAGTTTAAATTGATCAATGATTTATATTGATTTTTTTCCGAGTATACTTCTTTCTCTGGTTCTGCTAGATGAACCCCAAGATTTAACTGATTTGTTTCCAGTTTAAGATAATTCGAGACCCCTGTTGCTTCAGTTTAGATTGATCAACAATTTATCCTGATTTGTTTTCCGGTAGACTTACTCTGCTGGTTCAGTTTAAATCGACCCATGATTTATCCTGATTCGTTTCTGGTAAACGCTTCCTCTGGTTCAGTTAAAATCGCCCGAAGATTTATTCTGATACTTCTTCCAATTGAAGTAAATAATTATTTTGGATGACATCTATAAGCCCATCTTCGAAGACTCCCCATAACTTCTCCAAATGGCATCTATAAGCCCATTCACGATATAATCAACCAACAATGTTACATCTTGCACATGAGAGTTCAAATTTCTAGGCACTTAAGTGTTCAATCATCTTCTACCTTCAAGTCACGAATGGAGGACATGTCAATCTAACTCTTCAGGTTTAAGAAGATTTAACAGGGGAAGGTGTTGTACCTCAAAATTTTCCCTACCATTTTTCTTTAAAGCATTCTTTCAAGGCTCTTCAAATGGTCAAGGCACCCAAGGGTTGACTAGTCAAGATGCACCTCCTAGACCAAAAAATTTCAACTAGGGTTTAGAGTTTCTCAAGTAAATTTGGTCTGCAAAAGTCTCAAGTGACTCCCATGTTTCTTCATAGGTCCTCAACAAGGCTCGTGTCAAGTTTCAAGCCCTACATCACAAGTTTGCTCAGTCAATGGCTTAAATGCTTGAAAATCAACTATATTGATCAAAAAGTTAACTATGATCAACATACAGTCAAAATTCAAGATTTTTGGTCAACATCAACATTTTGAAGTGATATTCATTATTTTATCAAGGATTGATCATGATTCCCCAAATAAAGTCCTCAGATCATCAAAAGTCAAGAATTTTCCAAATTAGGGTTTTCCTTAGGAGAAGTCAACTGAACTTTGACCAGGCATAACTTTCTCATGCTTCAACAATGTTTCCCCATCCAAAGCCCATTTTGAAGAAAATTCTGTTCTCTACAACTTTGTTTATATTCTCAAGTACAAAAAATGCTTCATTTGAAAGATATGATCTCATACATTATAGGTCATTTTCAAAAAGTCAACAAAAGACACTTTTTGTGAAGGCAACTTACATCAAGATAATGTCTCCAAATGCAAAAATGATTAAAAGAGAAAGTGTAGAGGACATCTTGGTGTTAGAACATAGTTTGGTTCTACATCCCTGTAAGAGTTTTGATTATAACAAACACATGATATATATAAAGAACATATATTCTCTCTATTAAGTATTTTAATATGAAGAGAAGTTCTGATGTAAGAAGCATAGAGGATCTGCTAGAACATCTGGAAGTTATGATGTAAGAAGATGAGAGAGTTTCGTTTTTAAGATCTGTTCATACACAACATACTTAGAAGCAAATCCATGTAAAACACTAAATGAAGAATTTCTATGTTACAACTTCTGAAGCACCAAACGCTGCAAGTAAAAGTATGACTCTGATAAAGAGAAGTTCTGGGAGAACAAAAGAAGTCTCAAAATAAAGTTCTAAAGACTCAACACCAAGCGTAGGTCAAACTCTGATGTGTCATGTTCTGAGTACAGATGTTATTCTGAAGCATTACAAATCAATTATTGTCATTTCAAAAGTAATGGCTGAAAGGGAACAAGGATCTCTATTTCTGGAAAGCTCTTTAATTATCATTGATCAACATTCCAAAAGATACTACATGCTTTGCATATTTAAACAAAGTTTGAAGGAGAAATTGTTCATGATTTTTCACGCACAGAAAAGCAGTAATCTTCATCATCCTCAAACGTCAAAAATCTATATGGTGTAAAACATCACTTGTGATATTGTTTTATTAGAAAACATTTTTCTACACTCTTTTAAAAATATTATTTAGTTTATTTCCATAAGAAAACCAGATTATGGTTTAAATTCAAGAAGACTTTCACTGTTGTCAGAGTAGCTGTGTAATCAAGTTTGATTAGTGGATTAAGACCTCGTTGAGAGAGGCGAAATCACCTTGGTGGGTGGACTAGAGTAGTTTGAGTTCAAACGAACCAAGATAACCAACGTGTTCTTGTATTTAAGTTTTAAAAACCCCAATTCAAACCCCCTTTTCTTGTGTTTTTGTATTCTTCAATTGGTATCAGAGCACCTGGTTCTGAGTACAAGCACTTAACCGTGTCAGAAAAAGATTCAAGCAAGAAAAACACTATGGTGGGACCAAGTCAGAACATCAACAATGAATACCATGATGAGAAAGACAGAATCAGCCGTAAACCTCTTATTTTTTATGTTGAGAACTTCGATTACTGGAAAGATAGAATCGAAAGTTTATTTCTGGCTCATGACAATGATCTCTGGGACATGGTGGCTGATGGGTACATACACCCTGTTGATGAAAGCGGTCAGAAGATTGACAGAAAAAGAATGTCAGATCATTAAAAGAGAGATTTCAGAAATCATCACAAGGCTAGAACCATTCTCTTGAGTGCTATCTCATACACAGAGTATGAGAAGATCACAAATAGAGAATCAGCAAAACACATGTTTGATTCCTTGAGAATGACGCATGAAGGCAACACGTAAGTCAAAGAAACTAAAGCTCTTGTGCTCATTCATAAGTATGAAGCCTTCAAAATGGAAGAAGATGAAACCATTGAAACAATGTTCTCAAGGTTTCAAATTATGGTGGCTGGGTTAAAAGTTCTGGATAAAGGGTACTCAACTACTGACCATGTAAAGAAGATTATAAGAAGTTTACCTAAGAAATGGAGACCCATGGTCACAGCTCTTAAACTTGCCAAAGATATGAACAAAATCTCTCTCGAAGAACTTGTCAGCTCCTTGAGAAGTCATGAGATAGAGTTAGAAGAAGATGAGCCCCAGAAGCAAGGTAAGTCTTTAGCTCTTAAATCTAACAAAAAATATGAATCAAAAGTTTTGTAGGCAAAAGAAGAAAACTCTGGTGGATCCTCATCAGAAGAAGATGAACTATCTCTTCTCTCTAGAAGAGTCAATCAGCTGTGGAAGCACAGGAAAAGTATGTTCCGAAATTCCAGAAGAACGGGAAATCATTCTGAACCATCTTCTGGATACAAAAAGTTAAGCAACAAAGACATTATCTACTACGAATGCAATGAACAAGGGCATTACAAAAGCGACTGTCCAAATCTTCAAAAAGAGAAACCTAAAAAGAAGTTGTTTAAGGAAAAGAAGAAAAGCCTCATGGAAACATGGGAAGACTCAGACTCTTCTGAAGTTGGAATAGAATCAGAAGATGAAAGAGCCAACATAGCCCTAATGGCCAACATATCAGAAGACACTGGATCATCTGGCTCAGAATCAGACTCAGAGCCAAAAGAGGTATTGTCTAACATTTCTATATCTCAATTAGAAGAAAGTCTGTCATAAATTCTTGAAAGATATCAGAAACTTTGATTCATAAACAAGAACCTGAAAAAGGATCTAGTTTTTGACTCTGAAGAAACTAAGAAACTGGGATCAGAATACTCTGAGCTAAAAGAAACAATTTCTAAATAAAAAAATAATTTACAAAATGCTCAGAAAGAAACTATCTCAGAAGTTCCTACTAACTCTGATAAGATCATAAAGGAATATGATCATAGCTTTCAAAAATTCCTTGCTAAAAAAATAGATAGAAGCAAGATGGCTTCAATGATCTATGGAGTTAAAATAAATGATAGAAAAGGAATAGGATACAAGGATAAAGTATCACAACCTAATAAAGTTAAGGATATGGTCATAAAATACACACCTCTTTATTCTCACTTCACCTTCGAAAACACACATGATATAAAATATACTAGTAGGGCATTTTCTGCTAAACCAAAATTCAAACAGAATTTTGGAAACTCTAAAAATCACGGACCCAAAAAGATATGGGTACCAAAGGATAAAATCATCTATGTTGCAGATATTTTTAACATCAAGGATGAAATACCAGTTTTAACAACTGGACTCTGGATGATCTTTACACATGACAGGAAGAAAGCATATGTTCCAATACCTGAAATTTAAATATGGAGGATTTCACAGGTTGCAAAGGAAATTAGAAAGGAAAGATTATTGCCTCTGGAACTATTGGTAACAGTACTGAGGATATAACTTCAGAAGAATCTCAGTGAAATACAGAAAATGATGTCACCAACATTACATAAACATCTGAAGATCCCATCCAGAAAAGATAACTCAGATGATATGAAAAACTATTTTGCTTTTGCTCGGTGCTTCATCTTAATCTTCCATATTTTTCGTGTTGTTCTTGCTTTTTGATTATTGACAAAAAGGGGAGAATGTAAGATATTTTGACTCCTTCTCAAAGCTCTGATCAGAAATCTTCATGGAAGTATTTTTTTCTTCATCAACCCAGGGGGATACTTTTATGCTTTATGTTCTTTAAGTGTTATATCAAAATATACAAGTTTTTGTCATCATCAAAAAGGGGGAGATTGTTAGAACATAGTTTGGTTCTACATCCCTGTAAGAGTTTTGATGATAACAAACACATGATATATATATATATATATATATATATATATATATATATATATATATATATATATATATATATATATATATATATATATATATATATATATATATATATATATATATATATATATATATATATATATATATATATATATATATATATAAACATATATGCTCTCTAATAAAGTATTTTAATATGTAGAGAATTTATGATGTAAGAAGCATAAAAGATATGCTATAACATCTGGAAGTTATGATGTAAGAAGATGAGAGAGTTTCATTTTGAAGATCTGTTCAGACACAACATACTTAAAAGCAAATCCGTGTAAAATGCTAAATGAAGAAGTTCTATGTTACAACTTCTGAAGCACTAAACACTGTAAGTAAAAGTCTGACTCTGATAAAGAGAAGTTCTGGGAGAACAAAAGAAGTCTCAAAATAAAGTTCTAAAGACTCATCACCAAGCGCAAGTCAAACTCTGATGTATCTTGTTCTGAGTATAGATGTTATTCTGAAGCATTACAAATCAATTATTGCCATTTCAATAGTAACGACTGAAAGGGAACAAGGATCTCTATTTTTGGAAAGCTCTTTAATTATCATTGATCAATATTCCAAAAGCTACTACATGCTTCGCCTATTTAAACAAAGTTTGAAGGAGAAATTGTTCATGATTTTTCAAGCATAAAATAGCAGTAATCTTCATCATCCTCAAACGTCAAAAATCTATATTGTGTAAAACATCACTTATGATACTATTTTATTAGAAAACATTTTTGTACACTCTTTTAAAAATATTATTTAGTGTATTTCCTTGAGAAAATCGTATTGTGGTTTAAACTCAAGAAGACGTTGATGGTTGTCATAGTAGTTGTGTAATCAAGTTTGATTAGTGGATTAAGACCTCGTTGAGAGAGGAGAAATCACTTTAGCGGGTGAACTGGAGTAGTTTGAGTTCAAACCAACCAGGATAACCAACATGTTCTTGTATTTAAGTTTTAAAAACCCCAATTGAAACCCCCCTTTCTTGTGTTTTTCCATTCTTCACTTGGGCTTTCCAAAATGTTTAAGATCATCTACAAAAAATGAAAATTGAGTAAGTTATGAGTTGCACCAGATGGGCAATTTTCAAGAAATGCATGAAATCTCAATTGAGCAAATTTGTGATTTTAAGTTATTGGGCCTAACGTTTTTAAAGTTCAAACATACTCATGAAATATCCAAGAGCTTCTAAAACTATCCATGCATTATTTTGATTTTTATTTCTATTTATTTGAATTTTTTATCAAATAAATGGATCAAGGCTTAAGTGGTCTTCATTTGGATCATTCAAGAGGCCCAAATTTGTTCAAGGTATATCACAAATGACCAGGTTCATGCAACAAACGAAAATGACAAGGGATCATGAAGTTTGGAAA